>JBAIAC010000188.1:0-67717 GCA_037349315.1 Chelydra serpentina
GAACCAGCCAGGACGCCTGGGTCCCATCTGTGCTCTGGCAGGGGAGCGGGTGGGGTCTCATGGCGGGGCTGGGAGCCAGGACGCCTGGGTTCTCTGGGGGCTGGCTGGGAGCCAGGACGCCTGGGTTCTCTGGTGGCTGGCAGGGGAGCGGGTGGGGTCTCATGTGGGGCTGGGAGCCAGGACGCCTGGGTTCTCTGGGGGCTGGGAGCCAGGACGCCTGGGTTCTCTGGGGGCTGGCAGGGGAGCGGGTGGGGGGCTGGGAGCCAGGACGCCTGGGTTCTCTGGGGGCTGGCAGGGGAGCGGGTGGGGGGCTGGGAGCCAGGACGCCTGGGTTCTCTGGGGGCTGGCAGGGGAGCGGGTGGGGGGCTGGGAGCCAGGACGCCTGGGTTCTCTGGGGGCTGGCAGGGGAGCGGGTGGGGGGCTGGGAGCCAGGACGCCTGGGTTCCCTGGGCACTGGCAGGGGAGCGGGTGGCAGGGTGACCAGGCAGCAAATGTGAAAAATCAGGGCGGGGGGTAATTGGAGCCTATATAAGAAAAAGACCCCAAGATCAGGACTGTCCCTATAAAATCGGGACATCTGGTCACCCTACCACGGTGCGGGGCTGTGAGCCCGGACCCCTGGGTTCCCTGGGGACTGGCAGAGGAGCGGGTGAGGGTGTCATAGTGCGGGGGAGGAGCTGAGAGCCGGGACGCCTGGGTTCCCTGGGGGCTGGCAGGGGTCTCACGGTGCGAGGGAGGGGCTGGGAGCCCGGACGCCTGGGTTCCCTGGGGGCTGGCAGGGGAGCGGGTGAGGGTATCATGGTGGTGCGGGGGAGGGGCTGGGTGCCCGGACGCCTGGGTTCCCTGAGGGCTGGCAGGGCGTTCCCCCCACGCTCCCAGAGCGACGCAAACTCGAAAAAAGAGCCCGGGTGACACATGACTTTGCCTGGGGCGGTTTCCGTTTCCGCGGGGGGAGGAACCTGCCCCCCCGCCCGCCCCCACAGATGACAGTGACCGGCCATCACCCCTCCCTGGCGCCGCCCCAGGGAGCTCACACAGCACCAGGCAGCAGCTCAGGAGACACGGAGACCAGCGATCCGCACACAACACAGGGGAAACTGAGGCACACAGCCAGGGAGAGACTTAACTGCAGTCACTTGATGGGTGAGTGCTGAAGAACCCAGGAGTCCTGGCTCCCAGCCCCCACTCCCCTGCTCTAACCACTAGCTCCCACTCCCCTCCCAGAGCCAGAGAGAGAACCCAGGAGTCCTGGCTCCCAGCCCCCCCCCCCCTCTAACCACCAGACCCCACTCCCCTCCCAGAGCCAGAGAGAGAACCCAGGAGTCCTGGCTCCCAGCTCCCCCGCTCTAACCACCAGACCCCACTCCCCTCCAAGAGCTGGGGAGAGAACCCAGGAGTCCTGGCTCCCAGCCCCCACTCCCCCGCTCTAACCACTAGCTCCCACTCCCCTCCCAGAGCCAGAGAGAGAACCCAGGAGTCCTGGCTCCCAGCCCCCCCCCCTGCTCTTGTTGTACTCAAAGTACTCTGCAGGATCTTTTCAAGGGGATTAAGGCAAAACGCCACATTGATTAGTAATACAGGGATCAATCAATACTCTAGCATATGCATATGATCTATATCACACTCATGCACTCACACACACACAGACACAAACACACTCTGTCTTACTGTTGTTACCAACTGGTTGCTCCCCTTAACTGCACTGGCCAGGTGAGTTAGATGGGGGAGGGGTGGAGCCGGGCTTCTGCCGATCCGGATCGATGCTCCGATGGTGACAAGACGAGACCCGGGGTCCCCTGCCAGACACCTCACTTCTATAGCAGCTCCCCTCTTATGCAAATTCACTCCAGAGTCAAACTCTGGGTCTGTGTCCCTTGGTCTTTGTGCTGCTTTTCTCTGGGTGTTGTCCCCAGGCTGCTCACAGAGGGTGTTACCTAACGAAGGTGCCTCGCTTCTAATCCCCAAGGCCGTCAGTATGTCTGCGCTTCTTTGCCACTTGATTGTCCTTTGATCTGGCTCCCATCCCCTCTCCAACTGTTGCAGTGTCTGGAGGTGGGTGTCTTCCAAGCCTCACTCATTCACACCTCATTCAGTCAATGGGGCAATTGATTACAGAGTGGGGGGAAGATCTTCTCCTACTAGCAAACAGACACATGTTTCTTCTACTTTAACTCTACTGTCCTTAGGGGCTAGAACATCTAATACAAAGTTTTCTATATAGGGATCTAATACAAAATGGGGATTTTCATACAAAGTTGTATGAAAATAGAGAGGCACAATGCCAAGTCATATGAAATACAAAGTAACACAATGCAACACACAATACAACATCATAAAGATTCATAGAGATACTTAATACAGAGATTTCTCTCTACACTCTAACCACCAGACCCCACTCCCCTCCCAGAGCTGGGGAGAGAACCCAGGAGTCCTGGCTCCCAGCCCCACTCCCCCGCTCTAACCACTAGCTCCCACTCCCCTCCCAGAGCCAGAGAGAGAACCCAGGAGTCCTGGCTCCCAGACCCCACTCCCCTCCCAGAGCCAGAGAGAGAACCCAGGAGTCCTGGCTCCCAGCACCCCCCCCCCCGCGCCCCACCCCAGAGGCAGCTGCATCGCCGACTTCCGCTCACACGCCTCTCCCTCCCCAGCCATGCTGGCCCCCCGAGACTTCCAAACCTTCGTCTTCTTCGACCTGGAGACCACCGGCCTGCCCCCGGACCGGCCCCGCATCACCGAGCTGTGTGTCTTCGCCCTGCACCGCCGCTCCCTGCTGCAGCGCCCCCCGCAGGACGGCACCGCCCCCCGGCTGCCCCGCGTCCTGGACCGGCTGACCCTGTGCATCGACCCCCAGCAGCCCTTCACCCCGGCAGCCGCCCGCCTCACGGGGCTGAGCCAGCAGGGCCTGGCGGAGAACGGGAAGCGGGGCCTGGACCAGGCCGTGGCTCAGACCCTGGGGGGGTTCCTCGCCCGCCAGGCCCCCCGCTCTGCCTGGTGGCCCACAACGGCTTCCGCTACGACTTCCCCCTGCTGCGGACGGAGCTGGCCCGCGTGGGGGCCGAGCTGCCCCCCGCCACCGGCTGCCTGGACACCCTGCAGGCCATGAGGGAGCTGGGCCTGGGGGGGGAGGGCGGGTACGGCCTGGGGGCGCTCTTCCGGGGGCTCTTTGGGAGGGACCCCGACGGGGCGCACTCGGCCGAGGGAGACGTCTGCACCCTGATCGCCGTCTTCCTCGCCAGGGCGCCAGAGCTGATGGGCTGGGCGGCGGGGCAGGCCCGGGACTGGGGGGAGGTGACCCCCATGTACGCCCCAGCCACACAGTGAGCGCCAAGAGCCCAGGATGCCTGGGTTCTCTCCTGGTTCTGAGAAGGGAGTGGGGTCTAGTGGTTAGAACTGGGAGGGGGGGGGCTGGGAGCCCGGACTCCTGGGTTCTCTCCCCGGCTCTGGGAGGGGAGTGGGGTCTGGTGGTTAGAGCAGGGGGAGCTGGGAGCCAGGACTCCTGGGTTTCTCCCTAGCTTGGGGACAGGAGTGGGGGTGGAGCCAGGACTCCTGGGTTCTCTCCTGGGCTCTGGGAGAGGAGTGGGGTCTGGTGGATTAGAGCGGCGGGGCTGGGAGCCCGGACTCCTGGGTTCTCTCCCTAGCTTGGGGAGGGGAGTGGGGGTGGAGCCAGGACACCTGGGTTCTCTCCCCGGCTCTCGGAGGGGAGGGGGGTCTGGTGGTTAGAGCAGGGGGGCTGGGAGCCAGGACACCTGGGTTCTCTCCCGTGCACTGGGAAGGGAGTGGGGGCTAGTGGTTAGAGCAGGGGGGCTGGGAGCCAGGACTCCTGGGTTCTCTCCCATGCACTGGGAAGGGAGTGGGGTCTGGTGATTAGAGCAGGGGGAGCTGGGAGCCAGGACTCCTGGGTTCTCTCCCGTGCACTGGGAAGGGAGTGGGGTCTGGTGATTAGAGCAGGGGGAGCTGGGAGCCAGGACTCCTGGGTTCTCTCCCTAGCTTGGGGACAGGAGTGGGGGTGGAGCCAGGACTCCTGGGTTCTCTCCTGGGCTCTGGGAGAGGAGTGGGGTCTGGTGGATTAGAGCAGCGGGGCTGGGAGCCCGGACTCCTGGGTTCTCTCCTGGCTCTGGGAGGGGAATGGGGTGTGATGGGTTTGAGCGGGGCAGGGGGCTGGGAGCCAGGACTCCTGGGTTCCCTGTGGACACCTCTCTCCGTTCGTTAAATTGTCGAGGGATCTGGGCTGGGTAATGAAATGATTGTATTGAGCAACTGATTTTAATGCGGGGGGGCGGGGAGAGCTCCCCCACCCATGGTTTTACTGTGAGTAAATGCACTCCAGGCTGTGAGCCGCGTGCTTTGCTGAGTTGAGCGTTCGCGCCAGGTTCGGGGCCCTGGGGAAAATCGGGGTGCAGGTGTCCAACATGTGACCGTCACCCCCATAAGACTGCAGTTCCCAGGTCCACCAGCAGAGGGCAAAGGGTCCCTGTATAACAGCTGCTGTGCCCCACCCCAGAGGCAGCTGCATCTCGGCCCTGGGTGAAGGGTCCCTGTATAAACGGCCCCCAGCCCAGACGCAGCCGCACCCCAGCCCTGGAAATCAGACGGGAGAAGCGTTGAAAGGTTTTTCCCTCTTTCTCTTTTCAGTTGGTTTTTATTACTTTTGTTCTCTATAGTTTCGGGGCACGCTGGGGGGAGTGAGGGGGGGGCCTTCGCTGGTTTATGAGCTTGTCCTTGTCTTTGCTTTGTCGACGTCAGTTTTCTTTTGGCGGAGGTGGGAGGAAAAAATAAATCTCACGACACCGAGCGAGGGGGCCTGGACGAACGGACCAAAACTCACGAGCACGGCACGAATTGGAGCACAGACATGGCGCATAGAGATACAGAGGCGGTGCTTCCGGGGGGGGGGGGGGTTAAGAGGGGAAGGGATGGAGAGAGAAAGTGGGTGGGTGGGGAGAAATAGAGGGGGTGGGTGGGGATGGATGGGATAGATAGATAGAGGGGGTGTATGGGGATAATAGATAGGCGGGTGGGTAGGGAAGGGATCGATGTATTGATGGCTATATAGATAGGCTGTCCCCGGACACCTGGGTTCTACACCATCTCCCCCACACCCCCTCCATTGGAAATCGGGGTACCATGGGAAGGCCCCAGTCTCCCCCCCACCCTGTCCCGCCCGACTGGTCATTTTGGATGGGGGTGACAGGTGCTGTTTGGGGGGATTCCCTTCCCCCACTTCCTAGAGTCCCCCCTCGGCGTGTGACACCCCCCAGCAGGGAATGGGGTGGGGATGGAGGCCCTAAATTACCCCCACATGCCCCTTCTCTATCCCCTGCCCTGTGTACCCCACTCAGTTCCAGTCCCCCCAATGATGCTGGACCCCCCCAAATGTCCCCCAAGCTGCCGATGCCCCTGGACCCCAAATCTCCCCCACAGCCATCAAAAGAGATCTGAACCCCTGATTCCCTCCCTAATGTGGGGCACAGCTATCTATAGCCAGGATTGAGGGGGGTGTTGGGGGCAGGGAGGGTGAGGGGGGGCACAGAGTTAGCGATACTTGGGGGATGGTGGCATGGGGGTGTGTGGGGCGGGGGGCGCACAACTCTCTAGAGTGGGGGAGTGAAAGGGCAGGAGGTGGGGTGCTGGGGGCAGTGCAGGAGTTGGGGGGCAGGGAGGTGGGGGGCACAGCTGTCTTGGGTTGGGGTGCTGGGGGAGGGGGTAGCAGGGAAGTGGGGGGGCGTACAGCTATCTAGAGTTGTATTTTCTCATATATATATATATATAATATATATAAACAGCACAAACATCTACATTCATCCTGGGGTCCCCCCGCCAGCCCCCCACATGAGGGGACATGGGGGGGGCGGGGCGGGACAGGCGTCTCCTCCTCACGACGCCCCCTGCTGGGGGAGAGACCTGGCGGGAGAGAGAGAGAGAAAGATGGGGGGGGGGGGGAATTAATAACACACACAGCAAGCGCCCCCTGCTGGCCAGGCACCCACGTCATGGATCCCCCGCCCCCCCGGCCCTTCACTCACCCGGACTCTATCCCGGCTCTGAGGGGGGGGGGTCTAGTGGTTAGAGCAGCGGGGCTGGGAGCCAGGACTCCTGGGTTCTCTCCCCGGCTCTGGGAGGGGCGTGGGGTCTAGTGGTTAGAGCAGGGGGGTCTGGGAGCCAGGACTCCTGGGTTCTATCCCGGCTCAGGGGGCGCGTGGGGTGCAGTGGGTCAGACCCTGTTCCCGCTATGAAATACAGGATGCTAAAACAATTAAAAGGCAACCCCCACCCGCCGCGCCATTCCCCGTCCTCGAGGGTCCATCCGGGTCCAGATCGACTCTGCCAACCCCTCTCGCACTCTGAAGCGGGCACCCCCAATTATAACAACCCAGCAGAGGGCACAAGATCCCTGACTAAACAGCTCTCCCCAGAAGCGGCTGCATCTTAGGGCCAGGCGCCCTGTATAAATAGCCCCTGTGCCCCACCCCAGAGATGGCTGCAGCTCAGCCTCTCCTGCCATTTTTATGCCCTTCCACTCTCCGGGTGGCCCCACTCCGCCCAGTGATCTCTACCCACTCGGCCTGCTGCCTGGGGAGGAGGGTGGAGGACTTGGATCGGGACCCAGGATCTGTGGGGGGTCTCTGGCACCTGGCCCCGAGAATCAGGCCAACGCGGGGTCAAGAGACAAAGCGGTCATGGTCCCACCCCACCGCGGCGGGTCTCCTAAATATCAGCTCACGCCACGGCCCCTGAGGGCTCGAAACGGTGAGTTTACGGATTGCCGCAGGCCACGAGCCCTCGGTTTGCAGCTGCCAGGGCCGCCGAGAGTGGGGGAAGCCAGTACAAATTACCGGGGTCCAGAAGGGGGCCCGGGGCCTGACTATGTAGATTTTTAGCCGGTCCGTCCTTGCTGGGGGGGGCCCAAAATTTTTTTTTCACCGGGGCCCGAACCCGCTCTCGGTGGCCCTGGGCTGCTGCCTGGCCGTTGAGACATTAACAAACGAGCTGGCGGCTGTGACGAGACTCTTAACGTGACCCAATACAACAGGGAAAAGAGAGAAGTGAAGCAAACATGGTGAGCGGGGTGTAAGGGGAAAATATTTTAACCCTAGAGCTTAACCGCCGGGGAGAGTCTGTTGCATTCAGACTGGTTTCTTAAGGCTCAAGTGAAGAAAGATGGCTACGCTTTGCCATCAAACGAGCATACGCTGGCCCCACAGCTAGGCTGGGAGAGGCGATGAATAACAGGGAGTGAAACCATTCCAAGGCCGCTCGGGCAGACCTGGGTAATCAGCAGCGTCACCGACCCATCAGGGCCCAGATCAGTTCGGCGGGACCTCCCAAGCTCAGAAGAACAGAAGATTGGCAGGACGTATAGGAACCAGGGTGTCAGCGTCAGCCGTGGAGGGCGAGGGAGAAGGGTTGGGAGGCCCCAGAGGAGGTGGGCGGCTGGCACACGAACAAAGCTGTGGCCTGACGGGTCTCACACGGGCGAGGCAGGTCGCACACACGGGACAGGATGCTCCCGCTGCGAGGACGCCTCGTCCCCTGGCTGGGTGGCCTCTCGCTTCAGCCGGCTGCCGCTGATCCTCACGGGGCCTGGCCCGGTGCAGCACCTCCCAGGAGAGGAACCGGCTTGGGGCACCCAGCCGGGCCCCTTCCCGAAAGCCTGAAAATGACCAGACGGTGTCCCTGACTCCCGCTGCGAACGGTAACCGAGCGAACGGCGGGCGGGTTCTCGTAGGGCCGAAGACGAGCGCCGGGTCTCGGCCGCCCACAGGAGCCGGGCCAATCAAAGACGTTCCCTGCCCCGTCTTGTCTGTCGAATATCCTGGGGCCGACACGGCTACACCGCGGAGAGGAGTGAGGGGGGGGGAGGCCTTGGGGGAAAGAGGCGGGACATGGTCTTGGGGAAGAGCTGGGGGCGTGGCCTCAAGGGAAGGGGTGGGGGCGGGGCTTCAGGGAGAAGGGGCAGCGTGAGGCAGGGCCTTGGGGAGCAGAGGCGGGGTCTTGGGGACACGGTGGGAGGCGGGGCCACAGTTATAAATAAAAATAAATAAATAAATGGAGATATGCCAATCTCCTAGAACTGGAAGGACCTTGAAAGGTCATCGAGTCCAGTCCCCTGCCTTCACTAGCAGGACCAAGTACTGTCCCCTGACAGATTTTTTTTTCCCCAGATCCCTAAATGGCCCCCTCAAGGATTGAACTCACAACCCTGGGTTTAGCAGGCCAATGCTTAAACCACTGAGCTATCACTTGTAGCCCCTCCCACTTTCAGGGCGCTCCCCGGTATCAAAAGGGTAGAGAAACACGGCTCTGACCCCCAGAAGATTGGAATAGCTTTTGTCCGCGCGGCCCAAGGAGCTCACAGTGCCTCTTGCCGTGCAAATAACGGGCGAGCGACAGAAATGTGGCTGGAGACCAGGTCCGAATGTCCAACGCCCTCGGGCAGCGGGGGGCAGGCAGCCTGCGGACGAAATCTTAGGGTCCGAGCGACACGAATTTGGGAGGTTTGCACCCACAGGACCAGCCGAAGATTTACAGATCTCTAGCGGCAGAAGAGGCCGCGTGGCCGGATCGACGGGGCTCGGCTTGTCCGTATTTGTGCTCATTTGACCGGCGTTTCTGGGGCGGAGAGTTTGCTGGCCGAAGCGGCAGGTGACACCAGGCGGGGAGAGGTGGCCAGGCCACCGGGGACCGGAAAACGACCGGGACAGATTGGAGAACGGGGCGGAATTCGACAAGGTGACATTCAATCCGACGCAAGGGGGCCTCGCCGGCTAACGGGGGAGATGGCCGAAGAGGATCTGGGGGTGAGAGCAGGGCGCAGATCGAAGGAGAGCCCGCCGCAGGATCCGGCCGCGAAAACGGCTCAGATCGTCCTGGGTGTGTTAGCGGGAGCGTCGTACGTCAAACACGGGGGGGGGGGGGGGGGTCGTGGTCCCGATGTTCTCAGCGCTGGGGAACACTGGCCCCGCAGATGAGCGCCAATGAGCGGTGTTCAATCCAAGGCATTTCCACCGCAGGGTCACCACCTGGCTCGGGGCGAATGGACAGTCGCAACGCAGAGGTCGGAGTTTGGTCCAGAACGGGTCCCACCCCCCTTTTTTCGGGAGCGAGATGCCTTGGGGAGCAACTTAACAAGACAACGGATCTGCTCCACGGAGCGGAAAAAGCGAACACAGGCAAAACACCAGAGCACTAAGAAATATAGATCACCTCCGCGGGCAAACACGGGACCTTCACCTCCTTTGCAAATATAATCTTTGTTATAGACAGGGGCTTCGCTGCTGGATGCTGTTGACCTGAAACTGGGTAGCTAATTAATCCGGACGTGTAGGTACCATGATGTTCACGTGCTTTAAAGATTGTCCCAGCGTCCCTGGGCTGGTCCTTGTTCTGGTGCGGGTGCTGCTCGAGATTGCGGGAAATTTGCTCCGAAACAGAACAAGTTCCTCTTGACTGGGAAACATCCCGCCACGCTTAACGGTTTCCTACGGCCTCGCGAGCGCTAGGTGAGGATAATTCACCACGAGAACAATTTCCCGCCGCTCGTGGGGCATTCGCATCACGGGCAATTTTAAAATCAAGATCTAAAAGATCTGCTCTAGGAATTATTTGGAGGAAGTCCTGTGTGATACAGGAGATCAGACTAGATAATCCCGATGGCCACTTCTGAGAATCTGTAACAGACCCAAAGCACCAGTTTGTAATGTAAACTGTTGGAACTCCTCGCCTCATGACTTTTTGGCCTGAGGTTTTAGGAAAAGTCAGTATAGAGCCAGGGAAGGAGGAGAAAGGCCACAGGTGCGACACAGGTGGACAGAGTAGACGAATCTATGAATATAATTCATGGGGCAGTAGGTTAAAAGGTTGACTACAGATCCAATGGGAACAAGACCTTGAGGCCTTATGTTTAGATCTGGATTCTTTTCCCTCTATTGTGTTAGCAACACCCGATTTGATAAGCAACTGACACAAGCGAGGGACTATTCTGCGGGTCTCATAGTCACGACAATCTAAGCAACGTCACCTTCCCAGGATGGCGAGGGAGGATAAGCGTTATTTGTTCCTGTGCGTTCTTTGATCCTGGCAACGTGGAGGGGGATAGCGACCAACTGTCCGGGTTATGTTGTGCCAAATCACAACGCGACACTATTCGTTGCTGTTCTTATGAAAAGCTAATAAAACTCCATAAAATTAAATTCAACGCTCAAGTCCTTTTTCTTTAGTGACGCGATCAAAAGGGAAAGAGCCTTGAGAAAGGTGATACAGGTAATTAGTTAAACTGGGATTTGGCAGACTGAGATTTTTTTAATATAATTTTGATGGACAATATTGATGGTTATTTTTAAGCCTTTTTTTTTATTTTTACCTATTTACATTTTCACTGCTGTGCAAAATGATTTAGCAATTTTTTAAACCAATACAAACCTTCACAGGTAAAATTATGGGTTTTAAGTATTTTTTAATTGTATTGATTAAAATTTTAACAGCCATGCCCAAACCTGGGTGTCAAGCAATTTTTCGATTTTCACTGATTCAAATTTTCACGGCTGTGCACAATTACAGGTTTGAAGCCTTTTTTTTACCAATTTAAATTTTCACCATCAGAGTGACGGGTTTTAATCTTTTCACTGAATTAAATTTTCACAGTGGTGCACAATTACGAGCGTTAAGCAGTTTTTATTTTTCCTAATTTAAATGGTCCCCGTTAAAATGGTGGGTTTCAAGCAGTTTTTTCAATTTTCATCCATTTACATTTTCATAGGGTTTTAAGCACTTTAAAAAAATATTTTTTTTGGCCGATTTCAATGTTCACAGTTGCAATTATGGGTTTGAAGCACTTTTTCAACTTTTACCCATCTACATTTTCACAGCTGAGTCAAATTATGGGCTTTAAACATTTGATTTTTCCGGATTTCAATGCTCACAGTGGCAGGAAATTCTGGGGACAGGTCAGACAGCCAATGGGAAGGGGCCAAACATTAATTATTTAATGACAACAGGTGTTGAGATTGAAAAAGCAAAACCTTCATAACTAAGGAAACACCTATTTGTCCACAGCGCATGTCAAAATCTACAAAGTAAGCAGTAAATAAAATTCTCCTTCGCAAGCCGCATGTATCTTGCTTTGCCTAGGTATAATTTTGATTCTTGACGGACATATTTTGCTTGTTTGGTTGGTTTGTTCGTCTCCGGTGACATTTACGGATACAAATCGAACCCTTCCCAGTTTGCTTATGGATTCGTGGATTTCAAGGCCAGAATTGTGACTATCGGCCCATAACTCCTGTGTCACCAAATACTTCCTAGAATTGATCTTTTAGATCGTCCCAGCGTGACTGAAAAATTGCCTGTGATGGACGACCCACCGCGACCCTTGGTCAGATTGTCCCAGGGGTGAATTACGCCCACTGTTAAAAATGGACACGGGATTTCCAGCCTGAAATTGTCCAGCTTCAACGTCCAGCGACTGGATCGTGTTCGACCGTGAATGCTCGACTGGAGAGCCGGTTAGTAAAGATCTGGCCCCCCCGGAGACACGTTAAGACAAGGATCAAGTCGCCCCGTCACCAAACAGCTGGCGTGCCCGGCGTCTCTCGCTCTCAGGGATTGGATCATTCTCGTGGCTCTTCTCTGAACCCTCCCCGATTGATCCGCGTCGCCCTTGGACTGCGGGCACCGGCACCGGACACGGGGTCCCAGCAGCCGCCGCACCAAATCCCCTTCCTGCCCCCGCTGGAGAGACCCCAGGATCGCCCTAGTGCTTTGGGCCCCGCGTCCCCCACGCCCCCCAAATCCAGCGTGGCTGCTTCCCGGGAGAGAGCAACCCCCCCCCACCACCAAGTCTGTACGTCCGGCCTGCGTCCCCCGTTCCTGTCTCTCTCCCCCGGCACACACAGCACAGCCCCCCCCCATGCCCCCATTTAACTCACCCGCCTACATCTGGTTGGAGAAGGAAGTGGGGGCGGCCTGGCCGTACCCCCCCTGCGGGCCGTAGGGGTCGGGCTGCCCATAGCCCTGCTGGCTGTACTCCGGCTGGTAGCCGCCTTGCTGGCCGTACGCATCCTGCTGCACGTAGCCGGAGCCCTGGTTGTAGGAGTCGGCGAAGGTGTCCGGCGCCGGCTGCTTCTCCGGGGCGGCCGGCGGGTACTTGGCAAAGGGGGCGCTCCAGCCCGTCTCCTTAAACACGAACCACAGGTTCCCCGTCCACAGCACCAGGTTCAGGAAGCCAAACACCTGGGCGGCGGGGGAGGCAGAGAGAGGGAAGGGTTAATGCCCAGCGGGGACGGGGGGGGTCTTCTCTAGGGGGCATCGGCTCCGATCTGGCCCCAGGGCGGGGACTGGCTGGCTCAGGGGGTGGGGAATGGGGCTGGGGCCTGTCCCCTCTAGGGGGTGTCGGCTCCCATCTGGCCCCAGGGCGGGGACTGGCTGGCTCAGGGGGTGGGGAATGGGGCTGGGGTCTGTCCCCTCTAGGGGGCGTCGGCTCCGATCTGGCCCCAGGGCAGGGACTGGCTGGCTCAGGAGGCAGGGAATGGGGCTGGGGTCTGTCCCCTCTAGGGGGCGCCGGCTCCCATCTGGCCCCAGGGCAGGGGACTGGCTGGCTCAGGGGGGCGGGGAATGGGGCGCGGGGCCTGTCCCCTCTAGGGGGCGCCGGTTCCCATCCGGCCGCAGGGCAGGGACTGGCTGGCTCGGGGGGGGTGGGGAATGGGGCTGGGGTCTGTCCCCTCCAGGGGGCACCAGCTCTCATCCGGCCCCAGGGCAGGGACTGGCTGGCTCAGGGGGGCGGGGAATGGGGCGTTCCTTCTCCAACCGTTCCCATCTAGGGGGCGCCAGCTCTCACCCAGCTCCAGAGCAGGGACTGGCTGGCTCAGGGGGGCGGGGAATGGGGTGTGGGGCCGTTCCCCTCCAGGGGGCACCGGCTCCCATCCGGCCCCAGGGCAGGGACTGGCTGGCTCAGGGAGGCGGGGAATGGGGTGTGGGGCCGTTCCCATCTAGGGGGCGCCAGCTCTCACCCAGCTCCAGAGCAGGGACTGGCTGGCTCAGGGGGGCGGGGAATGGGGCGTGGGGCCGTTCCCCTCCAGGGGGCACCGGCTCCCCTCAGTGGGTCCGGCTGGCTGGGAAAGGGTCTCACCACAGAGGTGTTGAGCCCCGAGATGACGGGGTCCTTCAGCTCTTTGCACGTGTTCCCCTCTTTCTTGCAGACCTCCAGCCCCTCGATCACGTTGTCGGGGTCCGTGGCCAGCTTGACGTCGGAGAGACCCTTGGCCCAGGCGCAGGAGCTCACCAGCCACATGAAGGCGAAGACGGCGGTGACCACGAAATCCTGGGGAGAGAGCGGGGTTAGCCCCCCGGCCCGGCCCCCCCGCAGCACAGCGCCCCCTGCCCAGCCCCCTCTCCCCGTGCGCCCGCCACTCACAATCATGGGGCCCTTGTTGTTCTCCCGGTACTTGTTCTCCATGAAGAGGTAGACGACCGTGGCAGCCAGCGAGTACAGGAAGGCAAAGACCGCGATGGTGACGAAGAATTCGGCCGAGGAGGAGTAATCGCCCATGAGGAACACCTTCTCCACCTCGTGCCCCTTGCAGGCGGGGACGTCGAAATACACCTGGTGGAGTCTTGAGGGAGAGGGTTGGGGGAGGGGGGAAGAAGAGGCAGGGGGCTCAGTCATAGAGAAGGCACCGGTCCGTATCCTGTATGTATAGCCCAGACCGCCCAGGAATAGAGCCCAGTGTCAACCCTGACTGCTAATGCAAAGACAAAGGCAGTCTGCAGACAGAATACAGCCCCGGTCTGTGTAGGAGGCGTCCGTTCATATACAGCAAATATCCACCCGTTTTGTATAGCAGATGCTGGTCAATATGCTCTCTATACAGCCCAGACCTCACAGGAATACCACCCAATGTCAACCATGACAACTAACAAAAGACAAAGACTGTCTTTATACAGAATACTGCCCAGTCTGTGTAGGAGATGCTGGTCCATATATTTCTTATATACTGTATAGCCCAGACCTCCTAGGAATAGCACCCAATGTCAACCCTGACCATGAACGCAAAGACAAGGGCAGTCTGTATACAGAATACTGCCTGGCCTGAGTAGGTGGTGCCGGTCCATATATGGGATATCCATACCAGATCTGTATAAGAGATGCCAGTTCATACACTATACAGCCCAGACAGCCCAGGAATAGCGACCCTCATGAATCCTGATTGTAACTGACCATTGAGAGCAGGCCGTGCAAAAAATACAGCCCTGGTCTGTACAGAAGGAATCACATCATATACTCTAGAAATACAGCCCTGGGCTTCCCAGAGAAAGAGCCCAGTGCACATCCTGATTTCTAACTGAAAGTCAAGGGCAGTCTTCACACAGAATACAGCCTCGCTCTGTGTAGGAGGCACCAAGACATATACCATAGATATAGCCCAGTCTGCCAAGGAGATGCTGGTCCATATACTATAAATACATCCCAAGCCTCCCAGGAATAGTGCCTAGTGTAAATCCTAATCCCTACCCCAAAGATAAAGGTAATTTGTATATAGAATACAGCCCTGGGCTGTATAGGCCGTGTTGGTCGATATACTGTATATGCAGCCCAGGCTTCCCAGGAATAGTTCCTAGCGTTAATCCTGACTGCGAAGTCAAAGTCAAGGGAGTCTGTGTATAGAATAGAGCCTGGAAATAAGGTGTCAATTATTAACGGTGAGTGTAATCCACCATTAGAACAACTGACCAAGGCGATGCTGGTCCATATACTGTAAATAAAGCCCCAGCCTGTATAGGAGGTGCCAGTCGATATACCGAATACACAACCCAGGCCTCTATGCGCCAAAGTCAGTGTGAATCTCAGCGGCTATCCCATCCCAGTCCTTACACATCAAAAGTCTCCAGGTCCCTACGCAGCGTAACAGCCCACCGGCCGGTCCCTACGCCGTATAACGCCCAGCTCACCTGAACGGGTAGCCAAACTCCACTTCGATGTTCAGGTCGCTCTCGCTCTTATTCACACACTCGACGCTGAGGCGGAATTCCCCGCTGTAGGTCCCGCAGGTGGCGAAGGCAAAGATAGCAAAGAGCTGTGGGGCAAGATGGGGTGGGTGAGACCACAGGGGGCGCTGCGGGGAGTGGGGCAGGAGCGCCGGCTATGGGGGGGCCTCTCCCGGCGGGGGTCGCTGTGGGGAGCGGGGCGGGAGCGCCGGCTGTGGGAAGAGCTCCCGGCTACTCCGGCCTCTCCCGGCGGGGGTCGCTGTGGGGAGCGGGGCGGGAGCGCCGGCTCGGGCCAGGATTAATAACCCCACCTCGGGGACGGGGGAGGCGGATGGAGCAGAGAGGAATTATGGGTAATTCTAGCGGGTTAACTGGGTCCCGCTGCCTCTAATCCCCCCCGAGCGCTGGGACGAGATAAGAACCTGCCTGACCCAATTGGCCATCTGTCTACACCGGCCGCACGCCTCGGTTTTCAAGCTCCCCTCCATCCTCTGCGCCCCCCCCCCCCCGCACTGGAAGTGGAAAGCGGGGGTGGGGGCCGGTACTGCAGATGGGCCCATGCGGCCGTTCTTGGGGGAAGATACCAGGCTGGCTGGGCCCGTGGGTCTGGTGTGGGGTGACAGCAGGCCGGATGGGCCCACAGGTCTGATCTGGGGGGGCAGATACCAGGCCGGATGGGCCCACAGGTCTGATCTGGGGGGGCAGATACCAGGCCGGATGGGCCCACAGGTCTGATCTGGGGGGGCAGATACCAGGCCGGATGGGCCCACAGGTCTGATCTGGGGGGGCAGATACCAGGCCGGATGGGCCCACAGGTCTGATCTGGGGGGGCAGATACCAGGCCGGAGGGGCCCACAGGTCTGATCGGGGGGGCAGATACCAGGCCGGATGGGCCCACAGGTCTGATCTGGGGGGGCAGATACCAGGCCGGAGGGGCCCACAGGTCTGATCGGGGGGGGGCAGATACCAGGCCGGATGGGCCCACAGGTCTGACTCCAGAACCAACAGGGTCCGCGGGCACCTGGAATCGTTCCCCAACCAATTGGGTAAATGGGTCCATAATACGGCAGAAACGTCAAACGAATGGGTCTGGAATCACTCCAGAACCAGCAGGGTGGGCGGCATCCAGAAGTCGCTCTAGAACCGGCAGGGGGAGGGCTGGGAGCTGCTCCAGAACCAGTGGGAGGGAGGGGTTGGGAGCTGCTCCAGAACCGGCAGGGTGGGGAGGAACAGGAGTCGCTCCGGAACTGGCAGGGTAGGGTAGGGGGTCTGGACCTGTTCCAGAACTGGCAGGGTAGGGTAGGGGTCTGGAACTGCTCCAGAACTGGCAGGGTGTGGGAGGAACAGGAGTCGCTCCGGAACTGGCAGGGTAAGGTCGGGGGTCTGGAACTGTTCCAGAACTGGCAGGGTAGGGTAGGGGTCTGGAACTGCTCCAGAACTGGCAGGGTGTGGGAGGAACAGGAGCCGCTCAAGAATTGGCAGAGAGAGGGCCGGAAGCCACTCCAGAACTGCAGGGGGGTGAGGGGTAGAGTTGGGAGCCGCTCCATAACTGGCAGAAGGGGCCAGAAGCTGCTCCAGAACTGGTGGGGGGTGAGGTCGGGAGGTGCTGCAGAACCGGCGGGGAGGGGGCAGGTTGGGAGCTGCTCCAGAATGTGTGGGGAGGGGGTCATGAGCTGTTCCAGAACCAGCAGGGTAGGGTAGGGCGGCTGGAACTGCTCCAGAACCGGCAGGGTAGGGTAGGGGGCCTGGAACCGCTCCAGAACCGGCAGGGTAGGGTAGGGGGGCCTGGAACCGCTCCAGAACCGGCAGGGTAGGGTAGGGCGGCTGGAACCACTCCAGAACCGGCAGGGTAGGGTAGGGGGCCTGGAACCGCTCCAGAACCGGCAGGGTAGGGTAGGGGGCCTGGAACCACTCCAGAACCGGCAGGGTAGGGTAGGGGGCCTGGAACCGCTCCAGAACCGGCAGGGTAGGGTAGGGGGCATGGAACCGCTCCAGAACCGGCAGGGTAGGGTAGGGCGGCTGGAACCACTCCAGAACCGGCAGGGTAGGGTAGGGGGCCTGGAACCGCTCCAGAACCGGCAGGGTAGGGTAGGGGGGCCTGGAACCGCTCCAGAACCGGCAGGGTAGGGTAGGGGGCCTGGAACCGCTCCAGAACCGGCAGGGTAGGGTAGGGGCCTGGAACCGCTCCAGAACCGGCAGGGTAGGGTAGGGCGGCTGGAACCGCTCCAGAACCGGCAGGGTAGGGTAGGGGGGCATGGAACCGCTCCAGAACCGGCAGGGTAGGGTAGGGCGGCTGGAACCACTCCAGAACCGGCAGGGTAGGGTAGGGGGCCTGGAACCGCTCCAGAACCGGCAGGGTAGGGTAGGGGGGCCTGGAACCGCTCCGGAACCGGCAGGGTAGGGTAGGGGGGCACAGAACTGCTCCAGAACCGGCAGGGTAGGGTAGGGGGCCTGGAACCGCTCCAGAACCGGCAGGGTAGGGTAGGGCGGCTGGAACCACTCCAGAACCGGCAGGGTAGGGTAGGGGGCCTGGAACTGCTCCGGAACCGGCAGGGTAGGGTAGGGGGTCTGGAACCGCTCCGGAACCGGCAGGGTAGGGTAGGGGGCCTGGAACTGCTCCGGAACCGGCAGGGTAGGGTAGGGGGGCACAGAACCGCTCCAGAACCTGTTCTTCCTGCATCACCTTCCTCCAATCCTGCAGCCCCTCCCCGCTGACTGGCCCTGCAGGGGGGAGGGACCAGGGCAGGGGGCCTGTCCCCGCTAGGAGGTCCTGGCTCCAAGCCCTAGGCCAGCTCAGAGGCAGCACAGACAGGAACCCCCAGCCTCAGGGTCCTGGGGAGCCAGATCCGGGGGACTCACCCATTCCAGCAGCTTCAGAAACCCCAGCGGTTCCTTGAGCATCCGGAATTGTCCCCCCGCCACGACCTGCGAATCGAGGCGGAGAGAGAGGGGAATGGGGTATGGGGAGGGGGTGATATTAAAATATCTGACATCCCATCGTTTCTTTCCCCCCCGCTGGGGAGAGAACCCAGGAGTCCTGGCTCCCAGCCCCTCTCCTCTAACCACTAGACCCCACTCCCCTCCCAGAGCCAGGGAGAGAACCCAGGAGTCCTGGTTCCCAGCCCCTCTGCTCTAACCACTAGCCCCCACTCCCCTCCCAGAGCTGGGGAGAGGACCCAGGAGTCCTGGCTCCCAGCCCCCACCTGCTCTAACCACTACACCCCACTCCCCTCCCAGAGCCGGGGAGAGACCCCAGCGCAAGACGATCACAACTTCCTACTAGGAAAAGCCATGGAGGAAATACCCGCCCCCAACCCATCCCCACAGCCCCCCAAACCTTCCCCTGCCCCCAAACTCACTGCCCCCCAATCCACAAGGACCCCCCTTCTCCTCCTGCTGTGGGTAGGATTTATGTTAACCCCCCAATTAATAAACAACTCCCCCATATCTCCACCCCTCAACCCCCCCCCTGCGCCTGATGCGAGGATTGGCAGCATCGCCCCCCCCTTCGGCCCCCCCAGCCCGATGCGGCGGGTGGGAGAAGACTCTGCCCCCTACAATTCATACACAGCCCCCCAGTTCCCCTGACCCCCCGTTCACGGCAGTGCACGTCCCATTTTGACACCCCCACCCAAGGGGGAAATATCCCTGAGCCAGACCCGCCCCATGGCAATCAGCACCCCCCCCCAAATTATCTACCCCCTAAATGATCTGTCTCCCAAAAAATTATCTGCCCCCCCAAAAATTATCTGGCTCCCAAAAAATTATCTGCCCCCCCATTCCTCCATCCAGCAGGCAACCAGTTGAATGCAGCGCCCCAGCCGGTCCCCCCCCATTCATAAAGCGCCCGCCCCACGGGTGAGCCCCAAACCCCCCCCCCCGCACCTGACCGTCATGGCAATGAATCCACTGCAGCAGCTCAGCCATCTTCCCTCCCCGCCCCCGCCCCTGCTGCAAATGGAGGGGGGGGGATATGGGTCGTTCACCCCCCCATACACCCCCCTCCCCCACATACACCCCCCCACTCCAAAATATCCGGTCACCCCCCCTCCATCCCAGATCATCCCCCCCCATTGCATCCTCAACGCGCCATCCAATGTGACCCCCCCCGCATCAGTCTCAGACCCCCCCCCCCATTTGCAGCATGGAAATATCCGAGCTCCTGACCCCCCCCCAATGATCCTGCAATTCCCACCCCATTGCAATCTGTGCCCCCCCCATCTCCTAACCCCGCATTAGAATCGCGTAGATTGCAGCCCCGCTGTGCCCCCACCCGCATCAATCTCACATTCGCCCCCCCCGCGTTTGCAGCCCAGCAATACCCCAGCCCGCCCCATAGCCTGTCCCCCCCCCGAGATTTGCAGCTCAGCAATACCCCAGCCCGCCCCATAGCCTGTCCCCCCCCCCCCCGAGATTTGCAGCCCAGCAATACCCCAGCCCGCCCCATAGCCTGTCCCCCCCCCGAGATTTGAAGCCCAGCAATACCCCAGCCCGCCCCATAGCCTGTCCCTCCCCCGAGATTTGCAGCCCAGTAATACCCCAGCCCGCCCCGTAGCCTGTCCCCCCCGCCCCCCAGAGATTTGCAGCCCAGCAATACCCCAGCCCGCCCCACAGCCTGTCCCCCCCCCCGAGATTTGCAGCCCAGCAATACCCCAGCCCGCCCCGTAGCCTGTCCCCCCCCCCCAGAGATTTGCAGTGCGTTGCATCTGAATGCAGCTTCTACTGCTGCAAAAAAAAAAACCTGCTGGGGGGGGGGGTGCATGGAGGCAGTGGGGTGCATCTGCAAGGGGGGGGAGAGGGGGCCCCCTGCCCTGTGGGGAAAGCCCCCCCCCCCGTCCCCCGATTGCTGTCTATGGTGCTGAGCGAGCCAGGTGCGTACCTGATTGAGGACTTCCATCTTGGAGCTGTCTGGAGCAAGGCAGAGGGAGGGGGGGGGAGCGGGTCTAGATCCGGAACAGCCGAGGGGGGGGGTGCAGACGCAGGAGGGAAGAGCTGGGGGGGTAGGGTGACGTCACGATGGGGGATGTCACTCCCTGGCAGCGGAGCCCAAGAGATGGAGGGCTGGGGGTTCAAATCCCAGAGCCGGGGTGGGGTGGGTTACAGCAGGCAGGGCTGGGAGCCAGGACTCCTGGGTTCTCTCCCCTGCTCTGGGAGGGGAGTGGGGGCTGGTGGGTTAGAGCAGGGGGGGCTGGGAGCCAGGACTCCTGGGTTCTCTCCCTGGCTCTGGGAGCGGGGTGGGGTCTGGTGGTTAGAGCCAGGGGGGCTGGAAGCCAGGACTCCTGGGTTCTCTCCCCAGCTCTGGGAGCGGGGTGGGGTCTGGTGGTTAGAGCCAGGGGGCTGGGGGTTCTCTCCCCAGCTCTGGGAGCGGGGTGGGGTCTGGTGGTTAGAGCCAGGGGGGCTGGGAGCCAGGACTCCTGGGTTCTATTGGGGAGCGGGGGCTTCAGCCTGGCTTAGCTCCCTGTCTAGGCATCTGGGGTTGATGTGACGCTAATTCCCCCACCCCGATACCCTGTGATGGGGGGTTTCTCCCTCCAACAGCCCCCCCCCCATATTCCCTTGGGGCAGGAGAGCAGAGACACCTCTTCTGCCCCAGAGAATGTATTTAAGGGCCGTAGGTCTGACAACCCCCCAACTCTCCCCACTCCAGTACAACTCATCTGGGGGGTTCCCCCTACTGGATGGGGGCGAGGCTCCAGCAAAGGGGGTGGGGCTGCATGAGTAACCAGCATCCCTCGATCAATGGGGAGTTTGGGGGCAAATCCCTCCCCCTGCCGGGTTCTTTTCTCCTGCCCCCCCAATGGGTCGCTCCCCCGGCGCCTTTCCTCTAGGGGGAGGTCCTAACGCAGGCCGGAGGGCTAGGAACCCCTGGCTGAGTCCTGAAGGCCGGGGGGGCTCCCTGGTGCCTCCGTCCCGCCCCTCCCAGGTCTCTCTCCTGCCTCAGGTCCCATTCCCTGACCCCCTGAGCCAGCCAGTTCCCCAGAGGCCCCCCCCCTCACCACTCATAGGCCCCTGCTCCAAGCCCAGGGCCCCACCCATTCTCCTTTCCAGCCCCTCCCCTTGTCACCCCCCCTCTGCCTTGCCCCTCCCCTAGACCCACCCACAACCCTAGCTCCGCCCTCGCCCCGCCTCCAACGTGACTTCCAGCCCTGCCCACAGCCTTAGCCCCACCCCTTTGCCACCACTGACCCACCACTTAGCTCCACCCCTTGGCCACTTCCAGCCCTTCCCCTAGCCCCACCCATGCTCCTCACCCTGGGGCCCTCACCTTCTCCCTGCCCCCCCCGCACCAGCCCCACGCCCTGGGCCCAACCCCGCCCCCTCACCCCAGTCCACCCTTGCTCCTGCCCCCAGGCCCGCCACCTACCTCCAGGCGTGAGGGGCAGTAGGTAGGTCAGCGCTTGGCCAGGTGCCCTCCCAGCCCCCCATCAGGGTGGGGCTAGAGAAGGGGGGGCGGGAGACAGAGCCAGGGGTCCCCCCTCCCACCTGCACGAGTGAAAAAGTGAACGAAGGAGAAAACTGAGGGGCAGGAGGGAAGGGCGAAGAAACGAATGAGAGGGACGAATGGAAAGAACGACGAACGGCAAAGCCAGAAGAACGGAAAGAGGGAAAAACGAACCAGAAATAAACAGACAAATGGAACGACGGGAGAAATGAACGAAAGAAACAAACGAAGGAAGGAATGAAACCACCGACGGACGAAGAGAACGAATAAAGGAGTGAACGAATCAACCGGCAAAGGAGGAACAAATGAATGAAACAAGAAACAAGAGAGTGAACAAACCCGCGAAAGGGAGAACGAACCAGCGGGAAAAGGAAGAGGGAGGGAGAAAAGCAAGAAAAGAAAAAGGAATGAACGGAGAAGGGAAGAACAGGAGGAAGAAAAACAGGGAGAATGCACTAAAAAAAGGAAGAATGTGAACCCAGGCATCCGGGCGTTAAAACCATGAAGGAGGGGAAGGAAAACATGGCTGCTGGACAGAAGGACACCAGACGAGATACAGACAGAAACCATCGTGAGGAGTGACCCCTGCCCAGCTCCCCCCATGGGGCCGTGTGGGGAGCACTGCCCAGCTGATAGGGGGCAGGGCGAACCCGAGCCCCACTCCAGCTCCGAACTCCAACAGCCAGGGTGTGAACCCAGGTGTCCGGGCTGACCCCCAGTGTGGGGACCCGCAGATTGAGGGAGCTGTCCCCGTGCAGCGTTATGTGGGGATGTTCCTAACCGCCCTGCCCCAGAGGCAGCTGCATCATAGAACCATAGGACTGGAAGGGACCTCGAGAGGTCATCTAGACCTGGCCCCTGCTCTCAGGGCAGGACTAAGTATTATCTAGACCATCCCTGACAGGGGTTTGTCCAACCTGCTCTTAAAAATCCCCAATGACGGAGACTCCACAACCTCCCTGGGCAATTTATTCCAGCGCTTCACCTCCCTGACAGTTAGGAGGTTTTTCCTAATGTCCAACCTCAACCGCCCTGGCTGCAATTTAAGCCCATTGCTTCTTGTCCCGTCCTCCGAGGTTAACGAGAACAATTTACCTCCCTCCTCCTTGTAACAACCTTTTATGTACTTGAAAACTGTGATCATGTCCCCGCTCAGTCTTCTCTTCTCCAGACTAGACAGGGCCGGCTCCAGGCACCAGCCTACCAAGCACGTGCTTGGGGCGGCACCTTCGGGGGGCGGCGCTCAGGGTTTTTTTTTTTCCCAATTAACATATTGTGGCGGGGCGGCGTTGTTGGCGGGGGTGTTTTGGCCGGCGTTGCGGGGGGGGGGGGGAGGGCGGCGCTTGTGGGGTTTTTTTTTTTTTGCTTGGGGCGGCCAAAAACCTAGGGCCGGCCCTGAGACTAGACCAACCTGATTTTTTCAATCTTCCCTCCGAGCTCATGTTTTCTAGACCGTTCATCATTTTTGTTGCTCTTCTCTGGCCTCTCTGCAATTTGTCCGCATCTCTCCTGAAATGTGGCGCCCAGACCTGGACACAATACTCCAGCTGAGGCCGGATCAGCATGGAGCAGGAGAATCACTTCTCGTGTCTTGCTTGCAACACTCCTGCTAACACAGCCCAGAATGATGTTCGCTTTTTTGCAACAGCGTCACACTGTTTTAATTTGTGATCCTCTAGGACCCCCAGATCCCTTTCCGCAGTTCTCCTTCCTAGGCCGCCATTGCCCATTGTGTGTGTGCACCTGCTTGTTCCTTCCCAAGTGCAGTACTTTGCATTTGACCTTATTGAATTTCATCCTATTGACTTGAGACCGTTTCTCCAGTTTCTCCAGATCATTCTGAATTTTATTCCTGTCCTCCAAAGCGCTTGCAACCGCTCCCGGCTTGGTATCGTCCGCACACTGTATCAGTGCCCTCCCTACGCCGTTACCCAAATCACTGCTGAAGATATTGAACAGAACCGGACCCAGAACCGATCCCTGCGGGACCCCGCCTTCTTCAGCTCTGGGAGCTCTTGACCTGCTTCGCCAGCTGTGGGGGAGTCAGACTTGCGCCCCTCAAACCTGGGACCCTCCCTCTGCCCCCTCAGATCCAACCCACACATCCATGCAGCCCAGGATCCCCCTGTCCCCCTCCTGGCTGGGACCAATAAGCCCATGTCTCCCCCTTTCAACCCCCACAATCTGCACTGGCTCCATCTTTGACAGCGGAGCTGGGAGGGGTTGGCACCTGGTGTCTGATCTGTGGGGCCTGGAGCCCTGGCAGAGACCCCCCTGCCCAGCCCCCCACAGCACGGCACCCCACAGCTGTTGGCCCTGCCCCTCCGACGAGCTGGTACCTGGTACCTTGGACAGCTCCGGTGTGTGTGTGGGGCGGGGCGAGCGGAGCCGGCTGTGGAGTTCGTTTGGGGGCAGCGCTGCCACCGCCTGCAGGGGGCAACAGGGGGGCTAGATGGGGAGGTAGGGCAGAGACTGCGGCTCTGAACCCCCCCCCCCCCCCCCCCGGCACGGATGCTCCTTTCCAGGGCACAGATCCCCCCCCCCATGCCGTTGCTGTCCATTGCACGGATTCATTCCCCCCCCATACACACACTGACCCAAAGCGCCGTACACACCCCCCATGCTGACCCCAACCTCGCCCCCCCATACAGCTTATCCCCCCTCCCCCTCCTCCTCCCTAGAGCCAGGCATCCCAGCTCATTAACCCCTTCCCGGCTCAATTCCCCCCAACTTTCACAACAGGGGTTAGAGCAGGGGGTCTGGCAGCCAGGACTCCTGGGCTCTATCCCTGACTCTGGGAGGGGAGTGGGGCGGGGCGGGGGGGAAGCGCTGGGAGTCAGGGTTTGCCTGGGCCCCTGCTGGAGGGGACGATTGAACCCGAGTTTGCCGGGTCTCAACCCCACACCTCAGCGGCCAGCAGCTCTTCACCACTGGGCCCAGCCTGCAGAAGTCGCTGGGAACAGCCGGGGGGAAGGATCTGGGGGGCACTAGGCCCTGTCCAGTTCAGTTCCTTCCCCCGCCAGCTCCTGCCCCTCCTCAACCCCCCAGCCCCGCAACCAACGCCTCTGTCCCTGCCCCAGCTCTCCATCCCCTCCCCCTTCAGCCCCACCCTCTCCATCCCCTCCCCCATCCCCTACCCCAGCTCTCCATCTCCTCCCCAGATCTCCAGCCCCTCCCCCTCCATCCCCTCCCCCAGCTCCCCATCCCCTCCCCCACCCTCTCCATCCCCTCCCCCATCCCCTGCCCCACCTCTCCATCCCCTCCCCCTTCAGCCCCACCCTCTCCATCCCCTCCCCTCAGCTCTCAGCCCCTCCCCCTCCATCCCCTCCCCCAGGTCCCCATCCCCCCCCAGCTCTCTAGCCCCGCCCCTCCCCGAGCTCTCCATCCCCTCCCCCTTTAGCCCCACCCTCTCCATCCCCTCCCCCATCCCCTCCCCAGATCTCCAGCCCCTCCCCTCAGCTGTCAGCCCCTCCCCCTCCATCCCCTGCCCCAGCTCTCCATCCCCTCCCCCTTCAGCCCCACCCTCTCCATCCCCTCCCCCATCCCCTGCCCCAGCTCTCCATCTCCTCCCCAGATCTCCAGCCCCTCCCCTCAGCTGTCAGCCCCTCCCCCTCCATCCCCCTCCCCCAGCTCCCCATCCCCTCCCCAGCTCCCCATCCCCACCCCCCCTCCCCTCCCCAGCTCTCCAGCCCCGCCCCTCCCTCAGCCCCTCCCCCAGCTCTCCATCCCCTCCCCCTTCAGCCCCACCCTCTCCATCCCCTGCCCCAGCTCTCCAGCCCCTCCCCCACCCTCTCCATCCCCTCCCCAGATCTCCATCCCCTCCCCCACCCTCTCCATCCCCTCCCCAGCTCTCCAGCCCCTCCCCCACCCTCTCCAGCCCCTCCCCAGATCTCCAGCCCCTCCCCCTCCATCCCCTCCCCCAGCAGCCCAACCCTCTCCAGCCCCGCCCCCCGGCTTCTGCGCTCCTCCCCCGACTGGGCCCGCCCCGCGTCCGGCCTCGGCCTGTCGGAGGGCAAAAAAAAAAAACCCGCCCCGCCAGGGCTTTAAAGGCGCGGGTGACTTTACGGGCGGAGCATAGAGTTTCCGGGGAGGGCGCGGGAGAGAGCGTCGGCCAGAAGCAGGAAGTGGGGACCATGGAGAGGGGCCGGGCCCGTTGGGGGAAGAGAGTCGCGCCTAGAGGCCGGAGGATCATAGAGACGCTGGAGGAGGGGGAATAGCCGCCGCCTCCGCCCCATGAACCGGAAGTTATGACCATAGAGACGCAGAAGCACAAGCCGGAAAGAGAGAGCGTCGCCAGCAGCACGGCTGTGATTTAAGGACCATAGACATGTGGCCAGCGCGGGAGAGAGAGCGTCGCCCGCGCAGACCGGAAGTGGCGACCATAGAGCCTTAAGAACGTCTCTTGTGACACCGGAAGCGCGGTGACCATAGAGACGCAGGCGGGGAGCCTCGCCGCCTTTGGTCCTCCAAGGAGGGCTCCAGCGACCCCTCCCCCATACCAATTAGAGGAAGCATTAATTAGTCTGAATTCACTATTAATTAGTGACAGCTGTGAGGGGCTCTCCCTGGCGGCCCCCACTTCAGACCCACACAGGCCAATTACTGGAACCCTTCATTGGCACTGATTAGCCAGCCCCAATTAGCTAATTACCCCCCCTTAACGCGAGCCCGGGGTGGGGGTGGGGTCATTAACGCAGGTGCCCGGGTATGGGGGGGGGGCGGAGGGGGGCAGCGCCAGTAACAACTAATGACCCACCCAGGGCCAATCAGCGCCGCCCAATTAACCCAGGGCAAATTAATGAGGCTGCGGCACTAATGAGCGGCCAGGGCTGGGGGCCGCCCAATTAAGCCGGGGCTAATTAAGGAGGCCACGGTGCTGCCTCCCCGGATCCTCTGCCCCGCCATCCCCCCGGGGTCCCCACCCCCAGGCCCTGCTCCCCCCACGTTGCCCCGAGCTCCCGTCCCTCGGCCCGGCTCGCTCCTTGCCTCTCGACCCCGGCACCCCCCTGACCCCGGCACTCTCCCCCCTGCCAGGCCGGCCCCGGGGCGTCCCTGCCAGCCCTGGCAGGGGGGAGGGTGCATCAGCCCCGGAGGTGTGCCCGCGTCTCACGCCAGGTGTCCGGCTCAGTCGGACGCTCCGGGGCCGAGCAGGAGTCCCAGGGGCTCCATCTCGGAGGCCGCGTGGCCGACTCCGGAGGAAGAGCTGGACGCCGGGGGGGGGAGAAGCGGGGGCTGCCCCGCTAACGGGGTTGGGACGCAGCTCGATGGCCTCTTTGCTCAGGCCTGGCCTACATCCGTGAAGGCAGCCGAGCGCGGGAGGAATTAGGCGCTTGGGCTTCCCGGCCTAGGTGCTGGGGGCAGGGAGACAAGGCGCCGGGGGGCCCAACCCTCCCCGCGAGCCGCCCCAGGCTCCTTGTCGCTTCTGGCCCCAGCTGTCGGGCTCCTGAGAATCTCCGATTTCCATGTGCGTCCCCCAAAGCCCGAGAGAGCAAAGGAATCATCGTTCCCACCCCCCAAATCAGACTCTGGACACGGGGCCGTGTTAGAAAATTGTCAGCGGCCTGGGTTTATTTATAAGCGTCTCAGAGCGAATATTTATTTCCATGTCTCGGTACAAAACCGGGGAAGGGGGTATGGGTGGAGTGGGGTCAGAGCCAGCCCCCCCCAAACGTAATACAGCTGTCCCCCGCCCCCGCAGAAGGCTGCTGGTTCCCTTTCATGCACCCCAATAGCCATAGCTCCCCCAGCCCCCCTTCTTCAACCCAGCCCTCCTTTTCTATCTGTAAACTCCCCTCTCATTCCCTCCATGCAACCCAGCCCCACAAGCAGCACCCCCCATCCTGTTTTCAGCCATGCCATCTCCTCCCCCTATATTGCCCTCAGCTCCCCCCTTTGAACCTATCCCCCTTCCCATCTCTAAAGGGGACAGGCCCCATGCCCCATTCCCCCCACCTCCCCCGAGCCAGCCAGTGCCCCACCCTGGAGCCTGATGGGAGCTGGTGCCCCCTAAAGGGGACAGGCCCCGTGCCCCATTCCCCGCCCCCCGAAGCCAGCCAGCCCGCCCCCTGCGCTGGGGCTGGAGGGGAGCTGATGCCCCTTGGAGAGGAAATGAAGGGGGATCCTTCATCTGCACCCCCAAAGTCAGAGACCTGTGGGGGTTGGTGGTGGTGGGCTGGGCAGGGAGCATGGAAAGGCAAATGAGAACCACCCTGAACCCCGGCTTTGTACGGGCCAGGAAAGGGTTATAATTTTCTCTTTAAAAAAAACTAAATAGGATTTGTATAAAATAAAAGCATTTTAAAAAAATTCCCCTCCTACCGTGTCCTCCCAAAATCTGCCTGAGACCCCCACAAGACATAGACCCCCCCAAAAAACACTCTCCTCACCCCCATTTAGGGGATGTATACCCAATGGGGCTATGGAAAGGACAGGACTCACCGGTGACCCCCCTTCCCGTTCATGTGTTTTTCGGGTGCCACTTTTGGGGGGAGCCATGGAAGGTTAGAGCCCGTGAGTGACTCCTCCAAATGGCAGGCAATTTGGGGGAGATAAATCTGGGTGTTTGGAAGTTATTCTGCACCCCCCCCCCCCAAAAGAGAGGACCCTGATATTAGTTGATCCCCCAGGCTTGCAGGATTTGGCTTACAGCTGTTTAATTCCCCCGTACCCCATTTTCTGAAGGAGCACCCCTTCTTATTCCCCCAGTAGAGCAGATTTTGGGGTGCATTTGGGTGAGTGCCTCAGTGCCCCCTTTTCTGAAGGGACACCCCACAGCTAGACACCCCAGGAGTACAAATTTGGGGGTACACCTGTTTTATCCAGGGGACCCCTCATTCATAGCCCTCCTCCATGAAGCATGTTTTGGGAGTACACACACAGAAGAGGGGGGAAATGTATTGGAAGAAGCTGGAAATAGAGACACCCCCATCCCAAAATTGGGGTATACAGCCCCCTCGGGAATGAGCTGACACCCACTGGTTTGGAGGGGCCATGTGGGGGCAGATCAGCCTCTCCCACCCCATGGCCACACCCTAATTTTGTCCCTCTTAGGTTTCAGGGCACACGGCTCTGTTCACAGTGTGGGTTTCAATGAACCCCGATATTAACACAGCTGTGGGGAATAGCTCCTTTTGGGGGTTCCCCCAAACACAAGCACCCCCACATACACAGCCTATTGGGGAGAGGCCACGGGGCCCCCTGACCCCCAAGTAAGCTTTGAGGGGGGGTCCCCTGATGCTCCACAATCAAAGTTGGGGGGGAAGGGAGGGGTAGTTTAGAGGAGGCGTTTGCGTGGGGGAGAGGGCTGTGGGGGGGGGGGTCATCCATTGAGAACAATGGAGGGGGGGGGGAGTGTGAAAGGAAGGGGCGGAGCCTGTAGGAAAGGGGCGTGTCTTTCAGGAAAGGGGTAAAGGCTATGGCTAGAGGGTGGTGGGGCCTATGAAAAAGGGGTGTGGTCTGGGCTTCCACAAGTGTGGGGGAGGACTAGAAAAGGGGCGGAGCTTGGGAACAGACAAGGGGCGGGGCCTGCACAACAGGGCAGAGAGGGAGGGTAAAAGGGGCAGAGTCTGAAACTCTGAGGCCCAGTCCCTCCTGCTGAAAGGGGTGGGGTCTACATGATGGGGAGGAGCTTGAGGAGTGGGTGGAGCTTTTGGAACGCAGGTGCTGTCCACAGACAGATGGGGAGGGACCTATACAATGGGGCGGAGCTTCAGTTGAATGGGAGGGGCTTGTGAGCCTGGGGCGCCACCCATGGAGAGAAAGCGGCAGGGCCCAAACCCCGGGATGGAGCTGGAGCGAAAGGGAGGAGCTTGCAGAGCCTACAAAAGACGGGGGTAAAGCCTGGAGACAGCCAGGGGGCGGAGCCCGATGGGAGAAGAGGTGTGGCTCCCCCTGGCTCCTCCCACCCCAGAGGGGCGGGGCCAGGATCAGGAATCCTCCTCCATGCTGAAGCTGCTACGGCGGCTGGAGCCTTTGGAGGCACCGGGGGAGAGGGACGAGAGCAGGGGGTCGGAGGCTCCCAGGGGCGACAGGGGCCCCCCGTCCTCCATGAGAATGTCCTCCAGGCCCCCGTCACCCCCCAGCCCCAGGGGGAAGCCCAGCCCGGCCTCCCCCAGCTCCTCCGAGGGGAAGGCCAGGTCCAGGAGGCAGGCGGCGGAAGAGGCGGGATCCGGGGCGCAGGAGGGGCCCCCCAGGAAGGAAGGGGGGCCGGGGCCCTCTGGCTTGGCACCCTCGCCAGCGCCCCCCAGGGGCAGCAGCCCTGCCGGCGAGGTGAGGGGCAAGCCATGCAGCTGGGCTTGCATCTCCAGCTCCTGCAGGGGAGAAAAGGGGGTGATTGGCAGAGCGCCCCCGGCTGAGCCACCCCCCCCCCACTGATCCACCCCACTCCTCAGCCCCATGGTGCCCCCCAGCACCTGGCCCTGCCTGCCGGGGGTGAGCGCCCCCTGCCCAGCCCCCTGCTCCGCTCCCTGCAGCCCGGCGCCCCCTATTGCCCGGCTCGAGCCCCCCCTGCCCAACCCCACAGCGCCCCCTGGCGGACCTGCACCCGGAGCTGCAGGCTGCGGTTCGCTTGCTCCAGCTTGCGCTGTCTCAGCTCCATCTCCCTGGAGCGCTGCTGCTCCTTCTGCAGCTTGCGGATGTAATCCACCGAGGCCTTCAGGATCGTGCCCTTGTTCCAGCGCATCTCCCTGCGGGCAGAAAAGGAGCAGGGGGGCTGGGAGCCAGGACTCCTGGGTTCTCTCCCTGGCTCCGGGAGGGGAGCGGGGTCTGGTGGTTAGAGCAGGGGGGGCTGGGAGCCAGGACTCCTGGGTTCTCTCCCTGGCTCCGGGAGGGGAGTGGGGTCTGGTGGGTTAGAGCAGGGGGGCTGGGAGCCAGGACTCCTGGGTTCTCTCCCTGGCTCCGGGAGGGGAGTGGGGTCTGGTGGGTTAGAGCAGAGGGGCTGGGAGCCAGGACTCCTGGGTTCTCTCCCTGGCTCTGGGAGGGGAGTGTGGTCTAGTGGTTAGAGCAGGGTGGGGCTGGGAGCCAGGACTCCTGGGTTCTCTCCCCGGCTCTGGGAGGGGGGTGGGGTCTAGTGGTTAGAGTGGGGGGGGCAGGGGCAGAGGGGGTAGCCCCACACACACACTTACGGGTCGTTGGATTTAGGAATGAGGGTTCCCAGCTCCTTGATTCGGTCATTGATGTTGAATCGTCTGCGTCTTTCAACTGCAGAGGGAGAAATTGCAGCTCAGACGTCCTGGGCCCAGCCAGTCCGGGGTCCCCCGCAACCCGCCATCCAGCCCCCAAATCCCTGCCACTCACCCCTGCACGATTAACATCCAGGGCTCCCTAAACCTCGTCAGCCGCGTCATGGGGCTGGGAGTTCCCCTGGCCAAAGTCAGCACAATTTCTCCTTCCAGTGTGACCCAGCTCCCCTCATGGGTGTAATGGCGGGGTGGGGGTCCTGTGACACCCCCCAAATATCCATTCCCCCCCCAAAGTGCAGCCCCTCAAGAAGGATCTACCCACTGCGGGGGGCGGAGTGGGGCACTCACTCAGGTTGTGATTGTCTTTCTTCTGCCTCTCTTTTCATCAGCGCTTTGGCTTCATTCTCTGTAACCAGGAAAGAAGGGAGTGTATCAGCGGGGACAGACGGACGAGCGGCACCCACCGCCAGGGAAGAGGGGCGGAGAGCGCCCCCTGCCATGCCCCCCCCCCCAGTGCCGCGTCCCTAACGTCCGGTACCTGACAACTCCGTCTTGATGTTGGGCAGGTCGGCGGGGCAGGAGTTGCTGACCGGGACGGTTGGGTCCTGGAGCCCCGGGCTGCTATAAATCTCCAGCAGGTTCCCGGCCACCGGCAGCTGCATGGGAGACAAGGGGTTAAAATTCACTGCGGGGCAGTGACACCTCCTGGCCTACGGGGGCGCTGTCCAGGCCGGCCGCTACCTTGCCTTAAAGGGGCGGTGCCTCAGTGGGCCGCCACCCCCCTGTCGGCCTTAAAGGGGCGGAGGCTCAGCCAGCCGTCAGGCTCAGCCAGGCTTAAAGGGGCAGCACACTGGTTGCCCTTAAAGGGGCGGAGTACAAGCCAGCCACCACCGCCCACTCACCCTTAAAGGGGCGGTGTCCCAACCTACCCGGTTGCCCTTAAAAGGGAGGGGTCCAAGCCAGCTGCCACCTCTCAGTGACCCTTAAAGGGACGGTGTTCCCCCTCCTACCACCCCAGCTGCGATCGGCGAGGGCCCCCCTAGACCCGGCTCCCCATTACCGTGCTAGGCAGCTGCAGCCCCCCGTCCACGGACATGTAGTTCAGCATTTCGTCATTGTAGCTGGACTCCAGGCTGATGATCTCATCGATGACATCATCGATCTGGGGAGCGGCGGGGTCAATAGACGTGTTTCCCAGGGTGGAGGGGAAAGTGGGTGTCCCTGCCCTACCCCCGCAGTGTGCCGGGAGCGGGGGTAGGTTGGGAGGGGCGGGAGAGGGGCAGACGGGGAGGGCGGCCGGGATGTAGGCACCAGGAACACAGAGATGTGGGCTGGGGGGCTAGGATGGAGGCACGGGGAAGGAAAGGGGGCTGGGGTTGGGAGTCGGGGGGAGAAGAGGGGCTGGATGGGGGCAGGGATTCGGGGCCGGGGCTGGATGGAGGACACGGGGAGCAGAGGGGCTGGTTGGGGGGCAGGGATTTGAGGTGGGGGCGCAGAGGGGGGAAGGGTTTGGGGAGAATGGGGGTGCAGAGGGGGCACAGGGGCTGGATGGGGGCAGGGATTCAGGGCCAGGGATGGATGGGTAACGCAGGGAGCAGAGGGGCTGGATGGGGGGCAGGGGATTTGGGGTGGGGGCGCAGAGGGGGGAAGGAAAGGGTTGGGGGGAATGGGGGTGCAGAGGGGGCACAGGGGCTGATGGGGGCAGGGATTCGGGGCCGGGGATGGATGGAGGACACGGGGAGCAGAGGGGCTGGATGGGGGGCAGGGATTTAAGGCGGGGCGCAGAGGGGGGAAGGGTTTGGGGAGAATGGGGGTGCAGAGGGGCACAGGAGCTGGATGGGGGCAGGGATTCGGGGCCAGGGATGGATGGATGACATGGGGAGCAGAGGGCTGGATGGGGGGCAGGGATTTGGGGTGGGGACACAGAGGGGGGAAGGGAAGGGTTTGGGGGGATGGGGGTGCAGAGGGGGCACAGGGCTGGATGGGGGGCAGGGATTCGGGGCGGGGATGGATGGAGGACACGGGGAGCAGAGGGGCTGGATGGGGGGCAGGGATTTGGGGCGGGGGCGCAGAGGGGGGACCCCCACTCACCTCCTTCTCCGAGTTGGAGCCGATATGCAGCATGGCCATGGGCTGTTGGGGGCGCTGCCGGGGCCCGAGGCGGGCTGCTGCCGGGGGGGCAGGCTGTGGGGCTCGGGGGCCGAGGCCGGCTGGGGGGAGCGGGTGGGGGGCTCCGGGGCTGGGGCCCGCCAGGGCCTGGGCCGCCAGCTTGTTGCCCATGGTGCGTGGACAGGTACTGCTTGACCTGCTGCCGCTGCGCCTCCTGGATGTGGTACCGGGTCGGGTTCTTCTCAGGTGGGTCTGACCCTGTGGGGGGGTGGGGGCAGAACAGGGGCAGTTAAGGGGTGAGCCCCTCCCAGCCCCCCCTCCCTCCCAGCCAGCCCCTGAACCGCCAGCTGGTGCCCCCCAGAGGGGACAAGCCCCTGCCCCATTCCCCAGGCCCCCGGAACCAGCCCGTCCCCACCCTGGGGCTGATGGGAGCCGGTGCCCCCCAGAGGGGACAGGCCCCTGCCCCATTCCCAGCCCCCCGGAACCAGCCCGTCCCCGCCCTGGGGCTGATGGGAGCCGGTGCACCCCAGAGGGGACAGGCCCCTGCCCCATTCCCAGCCCCCTGGAACCAGCCCGTCCCCGCCCTGGGGCTGATGGGAGCCGGTGCCCCCCAGAGGGGACAGGCCCATGCCCCATTCCCAGCCCCCCGGAACCAGCCCGTCCCCGTCTGGGGCTGATGGGAGCTGGTGCCCCCCAGAGGGGACAGGCCCCTGCCCCATTCCCAGGCCCCCGGAACCAGCCCGTCCCCGCCTGGGGCTGCCCCCCCCGCTGGGCAGGGCCCCTGGCTCTCACCTTGAGCACCTCGACGGGGACCTGGGCGGGGGGGCGGGGCAGGGGGCTTCTGACGGAGATGGCCGGGGTGGGGGGCGCGGGGGTGGGGGCAGGAACTGGGCCGCTTGCTGCTGCTCCCGCCGCTCCTGCCTCCTGGGTCTGCGCCCGCATCAGCTGCTGCCGCAGCAGCACCCGGGAGGACGACATGCCGGGGCCGGGGGGGTCCCCTGGGGCCGGGGGGGCCGGCGGCTGCAGGGCGGCGGCCGGGGGGCTGGGGGAGACACACGAGGTTAGAGACGAGGGGGGCTGCGCAGAATCCTCCCTCTCCGCCCTGTACACCCCCCAAATCCTTCCCCCCACCATCCTCCCCCATACAGTACCCCAAATCCTCACCCTCCCCCCGTTACAGCCCCCCAAATCCTTCCCCCACAATCCTCTCCCATACAGCACCCCAAATCCTCCCCCTCCCCCCATACAGCCCCCCAAATCCTTCCCCCCACCATCCTCCCCCATACAGCACCCCAAATCCCTCCCCCTCCCCCCGTACAGCCCCCCAAATCCTTCCCCCACAATCCTCTCCCATACAGCACCCCAAATCCTCCCCCTCCCCATACAGCCCACCCCAAATCCTTCCCCCCACCATCCTCCCCCATACAGCACCCCAAATCCTCCCCCTCCCCCCATACAGCCCCCCAAATCCTTCCCCCCACCATCCTCCCCATACAGCACCCCAAATCCTCCCCCTCCCCCCGTACAGCCCCCCAAATCCTTCCCCCCACAATCCTCTCCCCATACAGCACCCCAAATCCTCCCCCTCCCCCATACAGCCCCCCAAATCCTTCCCCCCACCATCCTCCCCCATACAGCACCCCAAATCCTCCCCCTCCCCCCATACAGCCCCCCAAATCCTTCCCCCCACCATCCTCCCCCATACAGCACCCCAAATCCTCCCCCTCCCCCCATACAGCCCCCCAAATCCTTCCCCCCCACAATCCTCTCCCATACAGCACCCCAAATCCCCCCCTCCCCCCGTACAGCCCCCCAAATCCTTCCCCCCACCATCCTCCCCATACAGCACCCCAAAATCCTCCCCTCCCCCCGTACAGCCCCCAAATCCTCCCCCACCATCCTCTCCCATACAGCACCCCAAATCCCTCCCCCTCCCACCCATACAGCCCCCCAAATCCTTCCCCCCACCATCCTCCCCCATACAGCACCCCAAATCCTCCCCCTCCCCCCATACAGCCCCCCAAATCCTTCCCCCCACCATCCTCCCCCCGTACAACCCCCAAATCCTCCCCCTCCCCCGTACAGCCCCCCAAATCCTTCCCCCCCACCATCCTCCCACCCATACAGCCCCCCAAATCCTCCCCACCATCGTCCCCCCGTACAACCTCCCAAATCCTCCCCCTCCCCCCATACAGCCCCCCATATCCTCCCCCTCCCTCCGGACCATCCTCCCCCTCCCCTCCTCTCCTCCCCATTTTCCTGCTCCCTCCCCCCTCCCCAGGGGGAGCACATGTATTTCATTTAGCTGCCCTTGCACTGGGCTATGGGGGGGCCAAACTGGAGAGTATAATTCCCCACTCCCCCCCCCCCCCCCCCCATTGTCAACAGGCAAATATCAAAGACGGCTAAAGGCGGCCATCTTGGATTCAGTCCATGGGGGCACTGGGGCCTATTTGGGGGTGGGGACTTGTATAATTGGGGGGGCCCTTGGCTCCCCGACCCCCCTTCTCCGCCCCCTGGCGGTCAGAGCCTGGGGTGGGAGGCTTCCCCAGGGAATGCGCCCGCCCCCCGCCCCCCCCCCCCACAGCCACAGGCTTGCCCTGGGGTCCTTGCATCTCCCTTGGGGTTGGCAGGATGGGGGGGCCCAAAGCAAGGGAGAGGGGGCCCCTACTAAGAGCTGCCCCCAAAGATCCAAGATGGCCACCCCAAAGATGGCCGCCTTACCTCCCGGAGATGGGCTGGCTTTTGAGCTCGTAGAAGTTGTCCCCGGCCAAGGAGAAGACGTTCTCCAAGTCAATGTCTGTACGATGCCCGACACGGGGAGCAAAGACTCGAGGCTGGGGGGGGGGAGGGGGAGACCAGGGCGAGCGTGAATCCTCGTGTATGGCCCTCGTGCAAACTTCTCACCTTGCATTCACCACTACCCTCTATTGTGCCTCCCCGGTAGGCGCAAGAGTTGGCCTTGAGTGTTGGCCATGGACGTTGGCCATGGGCGGTCATTGTCATGAGGGGCTCGTGAGTGCCCCCCTACTGGCTGGTCCTCGCCACTAGACACCTTCCCACCCCTGCCCATCCTTGCACCAGGCCCTGGGGCAACGAGGGGTGAGGTCAGGGTTGACCCCCCCCAAACACACTGGAGCGGGGGGGGCGGGGGGGACGACACTTCCTGGTTTGAGATTGACCCAGAGAGGAAGACCCAAGGTGGTGGGGTTATGGGGACCCCCGAAATAGCTGCTATTGGGAGGGGGTCCCCAGCACAGATGGGGGAGCAGGGTTAACCATCTAGGAACACAACACATGCACCACAACCCCCCATCCCCCAACACACCCGACCCACACCTCCCACAATCTCATACACAACCCCCACTACACACACCACCAGAATACACAGCCACACACACAACCCAGATACAACCCCCATTACGCACACCACCCCAGTGCACAACCCCAGACACAACCCCGCATACCAGCACAACACACAAACCCATACACAACTCCCCCCCACAACACACAGGACACCGCAACAACAACCCCACAACTTCCGACACAACCCACCTACCATCCCAACACACAACCTCATGACCCCAGACACAGCCTGCACAACATGCACAACACTCCACAACCCCCAACCTCATACACAACCCCCCCAACACACATACCACCACTATACACAGCCACTCCCACAACACACAACCCCCCCCGCCCATGCACACCCCTCTTGGCTCCAGAGACTCACACCTTTCCAGCGCTCCAACCACCCCGACAACGCCACAGAGACGCACAACTCCCGACAACTGCCCTTTGCCAGACCCACTCCCTGTCCTGCCCACACCGACCCCCCCAAGACATTTGATCAGCCCCCCACAACGACACCCACAAAACACCCCCTCCCCGGTTTCTTTCCTCTTGGATGTCACCCCCTGGCTGGAGCTGGCAGGGACCTGTTACAGGATCCCAGGGAGATCTCTGGGCAGGGCAGCCAAAAAAGGGGGAGGGGCCTGGGATCTAGTGGATCCCGAGACAAAGCTTTTACCAGGATCCCGGATCTAGTCTGTCCCGGGGGATCTGTGAACATGGAGAGGGATCTAGTTGGTCCCTCAGAGAATGTCTTAGACAGTGCAGAGATCTAGTTGATCCATGGTGGGGACCAGCTCTCTTTGCGGGATCTGGGATCCAGTTGATCCCGGGGACAAGTCATTTAACTGCGCCCACCCGGGAGAAATCCAGCGTCTCAATCCACCACCCCCGGCCGAAACCGGGCATCCTTCCCTGGCACCAACGTGCGCCAGATCTTTCACGGGCGACCGTGCGGGGAAGTTGAGGGGGGCAATCTCCCCCCCCCAAACACATACACACTTTGGGAACAACCGATCCACTTTCCCAAAGCGAATCAGCCTGGTGCAAACACCCTCCCCGCCCCGCTAGCCAGAGAGAAATTGGCACCGATTGGCCGGGGATGGGGGGGGCCCCCCTTTGCCCAGCTGTGATCTGCCCACCCCCAGGGATCACACCCCGCTGGGGGGTGGGGGATTGTGGCTCCTGGCTGTGGCCCAAGGGGGGCAGATACTGTGGTGATCTGGGGGGCCAGGAGCCAGCGGCGACTTTCCCCACTTCCCGGGCTTGTTGCCTTTAATAATAGGCGGAAAAAATAAATAACACATGAAACGTGAGGGGGGCAGGCAGGGGGCAGCACTGGGAGACAAGGCCAACCCCTCCTTAAAGGGACCGACCCTGCATTCCAGGACTCCCCCCCCCCCCAGTAAAGGGGGCATTAGAGTCATTTAATGACCAGCTGCTCCAAACCAAGGCAGATGGAAGCCAGGACTCCTGGGTTCTCTCCCCAGCTCTAGGAGGGGAGTGGGTCTAGTGGTTAAAGCAGGGGGAGGGGCTGGCAGCCAGGATGCCTGGGTTCTATCCAGCGGTGCTGGAACAATTTTTATATGGGGGGGGGGGATTGAGGGGGGTACCTTGACCCCAGATACTTACACACACCCTGCCCCTCCCCCATCTCAAGCCCCCAAACACCCCAGCTGGGCACGGGGTCCAAAGGGTCAAGGGAGTTTAGGTCTTTCCAGGCCTTTGGGGGTTAAAATACCCCCCCTCAACAGAGACACTTGGACATTGCAATGATGATAGTCTCTGCCCCCCGCCCCCCGCCAGCAGTCAGGCCAGACACCCGATATGACACGGTGCAGGGACTGCGGGTCGGGAGTGAGGGGCACTGGCAGATGTGGGGGGGGGGGGCTGTCTGGGACTCCCAGTGGCGGAAGGAAATTGAATGGCTGGGAAAGACGCGGACTCAGCAGCTAGAGGGGAAGTGGGTGGGGGGGGAGAAGCTCCAGGATGCCTGGAAGGATCTGGGGGTGGGGGGGCCCCTCTCCCCCAGGACCCCCCCCCCCCCCCGGTTCTCCTGGAAAGGTGAAGTTCCCTCACTGGAGCTTTGTGTGAAATCTACCCCCCCCACACACACACACACTGTGCAAGAACCTTCTCCCGTGCACCCCCCAGAGCAGAGCGCCTGGGTCCCCCCCCCCCCCGGCCCTGGGATGGGAGTGGGGGCTGGTGGTTAGAGCAGGGGGCTGGGAGCCAGGACTCCTGGGTTCTCTCCCTGGCTCTGGGAGGGGAGTGGGGTCTGGTGGTTAGAGCAGGGGGCTGGGAGCCAGGACTCCTGGGTTCTCTCCCGGGCTCTGGGAGGGGAGTGGGGGCTGGTGGGTTAGACTGGGGGCGGGGGCTGGGTTTCAGGCCTTCCCCCAACTCACTCTGTGACCTTCAGTGACTAGCCCCCTTGTGCCCCCCCCCCCCGCTCCAGGGATCATTAACCAGACCCTGGAGCCCGGGGGTCTGGGTCAGGAGGCGCCAGAAATTGCCATAGAGCAGGGTTGGGGGAGGGGGGCTCTGTTACAGCGACCCCCATCCAGGGCACCCAGCTGGGGAGAGAACCCAGGAGTCCCGGCTCCCAGCCCCCCTCCCCGCGCTCTAACCACCAGACCCCACTTCCCCCCCCCCGCGAGAACTCCCGATGCAGCCAGGGACCCCGCCCCCCCCCTCTGCCAGCACCAACCCCTGGTGCCCAGACGATGCCAGGCTGGCAGGAGCATTGAGACCCACCATGTCCCCCAGGCTCCAGACAGGGGGCCTGGACTCCGTCTGCCCCCCCCTCGCTGTGCCCCTCACTCCCGACCCGCAGCCTCCCCCCATCCCTGCCGGTGCCCCTCACTCCCGACCCGCAGCCCCCCCCCCATCCCTGCCGGTGCCCCTCACTCCCGACCCGCAGCCCCGGCCAGACCGGATATACAGAAATTCCACCCCTCCCCTGAATGGGGCAGAGGGGGGATCTAGTGACATGGGGGGGTCTGTTCCCTAGGAACTGGGGCTGGGGGGCGGACATGGGCCGTTTGGGGCGGGAGCTGGGGGCGAGGGGCTGGCGGAAGTGGGGAGCAGAGGCTGGGGGGTGTCAGGGGGAGGGACCCCGGGAGGAAAGGGGGGGTCCGTGGAGGGAGTCGGGTTCCAGCAGACGGGGGGGTCCCGGGGGTCTCTGCCCCCCCCTCACCTCAGCACCTGGACGGCCTCGGCCGTGCGGGGTCCCTCCAGCAGGACGTAGACAGTCGGGGGGGCCCGCTGGGGGTCGTGATCCCGGGCCCCCTGCCCGCCCCATGGGACATCCTCCCCCCCGCAGGGCTCCCGGCCCGGGGGGGCGAGCGGGGCTCCCGGCTGGACGGGCCCGCCCCGGGGGGGCGCTGGGCCAAGGGTGGGTCCGAGGGCGGCCGCTGGCTCTGGTGCGGGACCCCCCGAGCCCCGATCGCGGCCGATAAACACCCGGCCGGAGAGTTATTGCCTCATCGCGGGGCGGGGGGGGCGGGGGGATCGCTAAGGGAAATGACGTCACGCCGGGAAACACCCCCCCCCCAGCCCGGCCGGGGAGGTGCCAGGGGGGCATTTGACACACGAACAGCCGGTGCCCCTCACTCCCGACCTGCAGCCCCCCAGCCCCTGCCGGTGCCCCTCACTCCCGACCTGCAGCCCCCCCCAGCTCTGCCGGTGCCCCTCACTCCCGACCTGCAGCCCCCCAGCCCTGCCGGTGCCCCTCACTCCCGACCTGCAGCCCCCCCAGCCCTGCCGGTGCCCCTCACTCCCGACCTGCAGCCCCCCAGCCCTGCCGGTGCCCCTCACTCCCGACCTGCAGCCCCCCCAGCTCTGCCGGTGCCCCTCACTCCCGACCTGCAGCCCCCCCCAGCTCTGCCGGTGCCCCTCACTCCCGACGTGCAGCCCCCCAGCCCTGCCGGTGCCCCTCACTCCCAACCTGCAGCCCCCCCAGCTCTGCCGGTGCCCCTCACTCCCGACCTGCAGCCCCCACCCAGCTCTGCCGGTGCCCCTCACTCCCGACCCCCAGGGGCCCCCTAGATCTGTATGGGGAACAGTTGTGGATGCAGTTCCAGGGGCGGCCAGCAGGAGCTGCTCTTGCCACACCCAGACTTGCCCAGGCCCGGTGGGGTCAGAGCCCCGCTGGGTTCTCACTGGGGGTACGTGGGGAGCAGCCAGAGGCCCAAAGCCTCCCATGGATTTTCGGGGGTCCCGCCCGTCAGCCCCTCGGGCCGAGCCCCCTTCTCTGCTCTGCTGCGTGTGTGTGTTCCTGAGTCTGCTGGTGTGTGCCGCGGCGTGTGCTCATGGGTGTGTCTCCGTCACTAGTGGGTGTGGTGTTGTGTGTGTGAGTAGTTGTCGGGCGAGTGTGCGTGCCCGTCAGTCATTGTTGTGCACGGAAGGTTGTGTGTGTGTGTGTGTGTCAGTTTTGTTGGCGGATGTTTGATCGTGTATCTCTCTGTGTGTATCGGTTGTTGTGGTGTGTGTGTGTGTGAGATTGTGCATCTCCGCATATCGGTTGCCATGGTGTGATTGTGCAGCTCTTTGTGGGTATAAGTTGTCATTGTGCGTGTCCGATTGTGTGTGTATGTGTATGTCAGTTGTTGTGATGTGTGTGCAATTGTCTGTCTCTGTGTGTATCGGTTCTTGTGGTATGTGTGTAGGATTGTGTATGCCTGTTTATGTATCAGTTGTGGTGTGTGTCCGATTGTGTGTGTACATGTATGTTAGTTGTAGTGATGTGTGTGTGTGATTGTCTGTCTCTGTGTGTATCAGTTCTTGTGGTGTGTGTGTGATTGTGTATGTCTGTTTATGTATCAGTTGTCGTGGTGTGTGCAATTGTGTATCTGTTTGTATCAGCTATCACATTGTGCATTCGGTTGTGCATCACTGTGCATGGTATGTGTGTGACTGGGCATCTCTCTGTGTGTCTCACTTGCCATGGTGTGTGTGTGCGATGCTGTGTCTCTCTCTGGGTGTGTGTCAGGTGGTGTGCGCAGTTGTGTGTCTCTGTGTGTATCAGTAGTCACAGTGTGTCTGTGTGTGTATTGGCTGTCGTGTTGTGTGCGCAATTGTCTACCTGTGTATCAGTTGTGGGTGTGTACGATTGTGCATCTCTGTGTCTGCCAGTTGTCTGCCAGATTGTGACTGTGATTTTTTGTATCAGTTGTCTTGGTGTGTATCGGTCTGGCCAGCTCTGTGTTGTGGTGTGTGTACCCCCCTACAGCCCCCCTTACAGCCAATCTCTGCGTCACACCTGGCCCCGCCCCCTCCATTCCCACCAGCGCCCCAAGGGTTAACCCCTGGAGCAGGCGAATTGGAATGACAACACACGCTGTGTGTGTGTGTGTGTGTGTGTGTGAGCTACACCGGGCCTGCCTGTGCAGGGGGGCTGCACTCGGCCTGTGGCAATGTGTCTCTGGCTGTGTTGTATCTGGAGCCCGTTTGCCAATGCCCAATAACGAGCCAGCAACTGTCCGACTGTACAACCCCCCCACACACACACCCTCCCTCCCTCCTCCGCCTGTTGGCAGCAGGGAGGGTGTGAAACAGGCGCAGGGGAGGTGTAGCCTGGGCAGTTTCAGCAGAAAAAGAGCTGGGATGGATCCGGGCCCCAGACGGATGGATTAAACCGGGGGGGAGGGGGCTGGGGAGAAGCTTGGGGTCCCCCCTTGCACCCCTGGACTGGTGCCTGACACACACACACACACAGAGCGGTTGTGCATCCACCGATCCAGGAAGCAGACCAGCGCATTCCAGACAGGAAAGGTAAGAGAGACCCCCCCTGGAAAATAGGTTGTAGGGGGACTGGCTGGCTCAGGGGGGCGGGGATGGGGCCCGGGGCCTGTCCCCTCTAGGGGGCACCGGCTCCCGTCCGGCCCCAGGGTGGGGGACTGGCTGGCTCCATGGGGTGTGCGTGGAGAGGAATAAAGTCTCCCCTGGCAGTCAGGGCCGGGTGCTGGGGGGCACCGTGGGGTGGGGAGCAGGTTGGGGGGGCCGGGGGGATTGGCAGACCTGAGCTGGAATGTGTCCCTGACCCCCTGTGGGCCGCTCCGCCCCAGAGGTGGCTGCATCTCAGCGTCCGGTGAGCCCGTCCCCGTGGGGCGGCTCTGGGCCGGTAACAGGGGCAGCTGGGATAGCTGATCCGAGGGTCACCGGAACTGGAAACAGGCAGCGGGGAGTTGATGCTGAGTTGCTGGTGGGCTAAAGTGGGGGGTGGGGGTGGGAGGGAGGGGCTGGGAGCCAGGACTCCTGGGTTCTCCCTCCGACTCTGGGAGGTGAGCGGGGGTCTGGTGGGTTAGAGTAGGTGGGGCTGGGAGCCAGGACTCCTGGGTTCTCCCCCCGGCTCTGAGAGGGGGTCTGGTGGATTGGAGCAGGGGGGCTGGGAGCCAGGACTCCTGGGTTCTCCCCCCGGCTCTGAGAGGGGGTCTGGTGGATTGGAGCAGGGGGGCTGGGAGCCAGGACTCCTGGGTTCTCCCCCCGGCTCTGAGAGGGGGTCTGGTGGATTGGAGCAGGGGGGCTGGGAGCCAGGACTCCTGGGTTCTCCCCCCGGCTCTGAGAGGGGGTCTGGTGGGTTGGAGCAGGGGGGCTGGGAGCCAGGACTCCTGGGTTCTCCCCCCAGCTCTGAGAGGGGGTCTGGTGGATTGGAGCAGGGGGCTGGGAGCCAGGACTCCTGGGTTCTCCCCCCGGCTCTGAGAGGGGGTCTGGTGGGTTAAAGTAGGTGGGGCTGGGAGCCAGGACTCCTGGGTTCTCCCCCTGGCTCTGAGACGGGGTCTGGTGGGTTGGAGCAGGGGGCTGGGAGCCAGGACTCCTGGATTCCTGGGCTGGGGGTTAGTGCTTTGGCCTGGCTGCATGACCCTAAGCTGCTTCCTGGCGCAGGGGAAGGTTGCTGCTGAATCTCCCTGGCCCAGCACCTGTCCTCACTTAGGGGGCCCCTGGTGTGTGTGGGGGCAGGGGGGAGTTTAACCCTTGCAGTGCCCAAGAGGAAAGCGCCCCCACCCCCCCTCAATGTGCACAGGCCAGAGGGGGCTGGAGGGGCCCGGCCCCGACTCAGGGATTGTCTCCGGCCCCCTAAGCAGCTTTGGAGTCAGCTGATTGCGCCGGCAACCGCCAAGTTCTTAATCCCAATTTTAATGAGAGTCAGGAAAATGGACAGAGATGCCCCCCCCGAGCCGGGGAGAGAACCCAGGAGTCCTGGCTCCCAGCCCGCCCTGCTCTAACCACTGGACCCCACTCCCCTCCCAGAGCCGGGGAGAGAACCCAGGAGTCCTGGCTCCCAGTCCTTCTTCTCTAACCACTAGACCCCACTCCCCTCCTGGAGCTGGGGAGAGAACCCAGGAGTCCTGGCTGCCTTCCGATAGATGATTCATTCCCAGGCTGGTGATGCCGGGACTCTGGAATGTAGGAGGCCCGTCGGACTGGTGCCACTGGTGTCCTTGTGCCTTTGAGAGAGGAGGGAAAGTACATTGTGTAATTAGCTGGAGGAGTGTGTTGCAACTAACTCTGGGGCGGGGCACAAGGACGCTTTATCCACCTCTGAGATGCAGCCACCTCTGGGGCGGGACAGCTGGGGAACAGCCGCACATAACGCCACACAGGAACGGCTCGCCTGGCGCTGAGATGCAGCCACCTCTGGGGTGGGGCGACTGGGGAACAGCTGCTGACAGGGAAGGACGCGGCTGCAGGGCGGGGGGGGGGGTTCCGTTTTCTGGGAGCCGGCGTCCCAAACAGTTTCCTTGAGCAGGAAACCCTGGTGAGTCCAGGGGCGAATTTCACACGGATCCTTTCCGGCCTTTCTGGCAGCAAACCCTGGCAGCAAATCTTTGCTGGCGGGGGGTGGGGGGCGGGCCCTGTGCTATGTGGGGACTGCTTGGTCCAGCCCCTGGGTGGGGGACCAGGTAGGAAGGCAATAGGGGGATACCAGTAGGGGGCGCTCTCTCCTGGCAGTCAGGGCCGGGCACGGGGGTGGGGGCTGGGCAGGGGGTGCTGTGGGGTGAATTCAGTGGTGCTGTGGGGAGCCTCAGGGGGCGCTGTGGGGCTGCGCTGTGGGGCGGGGCGGGGCAGTGTCCCAGGTGGCCTATACCTGGGGGTGTGTGTCCGGGGGCGGGAGGCATGTCCCTGGGTGTGTGTGTTCCCGGTGGCCTGTACCCAGCTGTGTGTGTGTCTGGTTGTGTGTGTCCCTGGGGGTGTGTGTCCCTGGTGGCCTGTACCTAGCTGTGTGTGTGTCTGGTTATGCGTGTCCCTGGGGGTGTGTGTCCCCCCGGTGGCCTGTACCCAGCTGTGTGTGTGTCTGGTTGTGCATGTCCCTGGGTGTGTGTGTTCCCGGTGGCCTGTACCCAGCTGTGTGTGTGTCTGGTTGTGTGTGTCCCTGGGGGTGTGTGTCCCTGGTGGCCTGTACCTAGCTGTGTGTGTGTCTGGTTATGCGTGTCCCTGGGGGTGTGTCCCCCTGGTGGCCTGTACCCAGCTGTGTGTGTGTCTGGTTATGCGTGTCCCTGGGTGTGTGTCCCCCCGGTGGCCTGTACCCAGCTGTGTGTGTGTCTGGTTGTGCGTGTCCCTGGGTGTGTGTGTCCCCCCGGTGGCCTGTACCCAGCTGTGTGTGTGTCTGGTTATGCGTGTCCCTGGGTGTGTGTCCCCCCGGTGGCCTGTACCCAGCTGTGTGTGTGTCTGGTTGTGCGTGTCCCTGGGGGTGTGTGTCCCCCCGGTGGCCTGTACCCAGCTGTGTGTGTGTCTGGTTGTGCGTGTCCCTGGATGTGTGTGTCCCCGGTGGCCTGTACCTAGCCCGGTGTGTGTCCGGTTGTGCGTGTCCCTGGGGGTGTATGTGTCCCCAGTGGCCTGTCCCTAGCTGTGTGTGTGTCCGGTTGTGCGTGTCCCTCTGTGTGTGTCCCCGGTGGCCTGTACTCAGCTGTATGTGTGTCCGGTTGTGTGTCCCAGGCGGTACCTGGCGGCGTGTGAGTCCGGCCCGGCCCCGGCGTGCCAGGGGTTAAAGGCGCGGCCCCGCCCCCGCTGTGGCCCCGGATCGCGGCGCTTCGCTCCCAGCGGGTCGGTCTCGCGTGGGGGGGGGGCTCGCTGCGCCCTCCGCCCCCAGGTGAGTCCTGCCCCCCCCCCACCGCTGTGCTGAGGGGGGAGGTGGGAAATCAGCCCCCCAATAAACCCCTGAGAAAGGGGGGCAAAGGGAAAAGCCCCCCCAATCCCAGCCCCCCCCCCGACTGGGATCGGCTCCCACGAGACACCCCCCCCCCCCGGGGGCTCAGAGCCGCGAACTCACCTGTTTTCGGCTCGTGGAACAAAGTTGGGGGGGGGGGCTGATCTCAGTTCCCCCGGGTCACTCCGGAGTCACTCCGGATTGCAATGGGGGCAGGGCCCGCTGCTCCCCAGCACCGCACTCCCCCCCCCCAACACAATAAAACACCCCCCCCGCCCTTAACTCTCACGTGGCTGGGGGGGGGTCAATGGCTGAGTTTGGGGGGGGGTAACCTCTGAATTAGAAATTGGAACCCGGACACTTGGGCTGGGAGCCAGGACTCCTGGGTTCTCTCCCCGGCTCTGGGAGGGGAGTGGGGTCTGGTGGTTAGAGCGGGTGGGGGTGGGAGCCCGGACTCCTGGGTTCTCTAGGAGGGGGGTGGGGCCGGAAGCTCCCGGGCTGGGACAGGGCTGAAGGTGTTTGCAGGAAATTGCTGCTGTGAGTATCCCGGGGCGGGGGGGACCTGTCGGGTCCTGCCCGGGGCCGGGCCGGGACTGGAAATGAGACGAGCCCCGGGCCAGACGCTGTGACGTGCCGGTGGGGGGGTGTCGCAAGGACTTCCGGTGTCCCCCCAGCCCCGCCAGTGCCCCTCACTCCCGACCTGCAGCCCCCCACTAGCCCAGCCCCGCCCCCCCCCCAGCCCTGCCGGGGCCCCTCACTCCCGACCTGCAGCCCCCCACTAGCCCAGCCCTGCCCCGTCCCCCCAGCCACGCCAGTGACCCTCACTCCCGACCTGCAGCCCCCCACTAGCCCAGCCCCGCCCCCCCAGCCCTGCTGGTGCCCCTCACTCCCGACCTGCAGCCCCCCATTAGCCCAGCCCTGCCCCGTCCCCCCAGGCCTGCCGGTGCCCCTCACTCCCGACCTGCAGCCCCCCACTAGCCCAGCCCTGCCCCGTCCCCCCAGGCCTGCCGGTGCCCCTCACTCCCGACCTGCAGCCCCCCACTAGCCCAGCCCTGCCCCGTCCCCCCAGCCCTGCCGGTGCCCCTCACTCCCGACCTGCAGTCCCCCACTAGCCCAGCCCTGCCCCGTCCCCCCAGCCCCGCCGGTGCCCCTCACTCCCGACCCGCAGCCCCCCAGCCCTGCCCCGTCCCCCCAGCCACACCGGTGCCCCTCACTCCTGACCCGCAGCCCCCCACTAGCCCAGCCCTGCCCCGTCCCCCCAGCCCCGCCAGTGCCCCTCACTCCCGACCCGCAGCCCCCCACTAGCCCAGCCTTGCCCCGTCCCCCCAGCCCCGCCGGTGCCCCTCACTCCCGACCCGCAGCCCCCCAGCCCAGCTTAGGGGCCCGTGAACAAGAAACGTTCATGGAACAGGAATTCGCTGCTGTCCATTGAGGATCCCGAGCAACTTGCCCCAGACCCCTCCCTCTCCCGGACACCTGAGTCCCTTTCTGAATCCCCCCCCCCCCACCCCATCCCTGGTCTGGAGCCTGGGGGGCAGGTCTGGGCAGCGCGGACCCTGTTTCTCCTCCCAATGCCACTCGGGGGCTAAGGTGTCTGTGATGGAGTTTAGGGGTACGGAGCCGGACGCCTGGGTCCTTTCTTTCCAGGTCAGAGCCCTGAGATCCCCCCGCCCCGCCCCCGTGACCATCCCAGGCCTGGGACTAGTTAGGGGAGGCGGGGAACGGGGCCTGTCCCCTCTAGGGGGCGCTGGCCCCAGGGCGGGAACCGGCTGGCTCGGGGGAGGGGTTGGGGGGGGCTGGCAAGGGGAGGTGCCTTGGTCCCCCTCACCCCGTCTCTCTCTTCCCCCCACAGACGTTGGGGTCAGGGGTCAGGGGTCATGGCTCTTAGCTCGGCCTGACCCGGCCCAGGCCCCAGCATGGAGGTCAAAGGGCAGCTGATCACCTCCTCCAGCTACAGCTCAGCAGGTAATGGCCCTGGCCCCGCCCCCAAGGACCCTGGCCCCGCCCCCAAGGACCCTGGCCCCGCCTCCAAGCAACCCCACCCCTGCCCTGACTCCGCCCCTTGTCTGACCCCACCCCCACCCAACTCCCCAGCTTGCTCATGGCCCCCCAATATCCCCTTCCTGGCTGTCTTCCCCACCCCCCCCATCTCCCACAACCCATCCCTCCCCCTCCGGCTGTGACCCCCCCCATCAGCTCTGACCCCCCCGTCTCGCAGATGCGCTGGTGCGGGAACCCGGCGCCCGGCTGCGGCTGCAGGAGCTGGTGGAGCGGCAGCGGGGCCTGCGGGAGGCGCTGGGGCTGCGGGTGGCCGAGCTGCGCCGGCTCTGTCTGCAGGAGGCCGTGAGTATCCTGGGGACCCCCCCAGAACCCCCCCACCCCGCTCCCCAGCCCTGCCCGGGAGCTAGTGCGGTGCCTTGATAGCTGCATAGCTATAGTAGGCTTTTATCCTTCTCCGCCTCGCCCCTGTTCTCTCCTTCAGCGCCAAGGGGGATTTGAACCCGGACTGTCCCCTCTAGCCGTGCCGTGAACTGTACCGGCATAGTAGGCTCTTATCCGGCTCCATCCCCTCAGCGGTAGTAGGTTGTTATCCTCAGTCTCCAGCCCTCCCCAAGATTTGAACCCACAACCTGGAGCGTCTCCCTGTGCTGCCCCTAGATCTAATGGCACGGCTCTGTTAGCCGTGTAGCTCTAGTAGGTTGTTCTCCATTTCCCCCCATCAGCGGCAGTAGGTTGTCATCCTCACCTCCAGCTTCAGTGTGATTCAAACCCACAACCTGTAGTGCGCGTCCCTCCCACCGTCCCTAGATCTAATGGTGTAGCTCTGTTAGCCGCATACGTGTAGTAGGCTATTATCCTTCTCCATCCCCTCCCCTCCAGCCGTAGTAGGTTGTTATCTTCTGCCATTAGCTGCGTAGCAACAGTAGGCTGTTCTCCTAATGCTTCTGCCCCTGTTGCCCCCCCCCCCCGCCAGGAGCTGACAGGGAAGCTGCCCCCCGAGTACCCACTGGAGCCGGGGGAGAGACCCCACCCCATCCGGAGAAGAGCGGCACCCGCCCACCGTGGACCTGGAGCTGAGGTGAGGAGGGGACTGTGGGGTGGGGGGGGCAGGAAGGAGGGGGTGGGATGGTGGGGAAGAGGGGGCCATGGAGGAGTTGGGAGGGGGGCTCGGGGTGGATCCGGGGGGCCGCACAGTCTCTAACCCCCACCCCATTCCCCAAGGCACTGGCGTGGGAGCTGTGCCGGGAGCTAGGAGGATTTGGGGGTACGGTGGGAGCTGGGGGGGCTGTGGCTGGATTGGGGGGGCACGCAGTCCCTCACCCCCCTGTCCCCCCAGGCGCTGGCGTGGGAGCTGTGCCGGGAGCTAGGAGGATTTGGGGGTACGGTGGGAGCTGGGGGGGCTGTGGCTGGATTGGGGGGGCACGCAGTCCCCCACCCCCCTGTCCCCCCCCAGGCGCTGGCGTGGGAGCTGTGCCGGGAGCTAGGAGGATTTGGGGGTACGGTGGGAGCTGGGGGGGCTGTGGCTGGATTGGGGGGGCACGCAGTCCCCCACCCCCCTGTCCCCCCAGGCGCTGGCGTGGGAGCTGTGCCGGGAGCTAGGAGGATTTGGGGGTATGGTGGGAGCTGGGGGAGCTGTGGCTGGATTGGGGGGGCACGCAGTCCCCCACCCCCCTGTCCCCCCCCCCAGGCGCTGGCGTGGGAGCTGTGCCGGGAGCTAGGAGGATTTGGGGGTACGGTGGGAGCTGGGGGGGGCTGTGGCTGGATTGGGGGGGCACGCAGTCCCTCACCCCCCTGTCGTCCGTCCCCCCCCCCAGGCGCTGGCGTGGGAGCTGTGCCGGGAGCTAGGAGGATTTGGGGGTACGGTGGGAGCTGGGGGGGGCTGTGGCTGGATTGGGGGGGCACGCAGTCCCTCACCCCCCTGTCCCCCCCCCAGGCGCTGGCGTGGGAGCTGTGCCGGGAGCTAGGAGGATTTGGGGGTACGGTGGGAGCTGGGGGGGGCTGTGGCTGGATTGGGGGGGCACGCAGTCCCTCACCCCCCTGTCCCCCCCCCAGGCGCTGGCGTGGGAGCTGTGCCGGGAGCTAGGAGGATTTGGGGGTACGGTGGGAGCTGGGGGGGCTGTGGCTGGATTGGGGGGGCACGCAGTCCCTCACCCCCCTGTCCCCCCCAGGCGCTGGCGTGGGAGCTGTGCCGGGAGCTGGCCGTGCAGCGGCAGGTGGTGGAGGCCGCCCGGCGCCTGGCCCTGGCCCCGGAGTTGTCGGACCAGCAGCGGCGCCGGCGCCGGCGGGTTCAGGCCGAGGCGGCCCAGCGCCTGTGGGAGCTGGAGGGGCAGCTGGGGGAGACGCGGGCCCGGCTGGGGGCACCCTGGGGAGCACACGGTGAGAGAGACCCCCTGAAAGCCCCCCATCCCCCCCCATCCCGGCCCCCTGAAATCTCCGGGCCCCTCAATCCAGCCCTCCCAAGCCCCCCAGAGCCCCCAAACCTTCATCCCCCCCCGGCCTGACCCCTTGGGCCCACCCTGAGAACCAGAGCCCCCCTGAACACCCCCACAGGCCCCCTTCTCTCCCTGACACCCCCATGCCCCCCCCATGCCCCCACAGCCCCCTTTCTTTCCCAGATCCCCCCAGCCCCTTGGACACCCCTATTCTTCCCTATCACCCCCTTCTCCCCCAGACCCCTCCTGAGAGAGATTTTCAGAAGGGGGGGGATGTGCCAGCCCCCCAAGTCTGCTACTGGGGGAGGGTTGCCGACTTGGGGGGGCTGGTACCGGGTGGGAGACTGACCCATCTCCCTGTTTCCATTCCCCACCCCCTCAAGATGAGGCGTTCACCTCCGAGAACAGCTCCCTCTCCGAATCGGCCAGTCACGAGAACGGTGAGTGTGTCAGGACTCCTGGGTCCTCTCCCCGGCTCTGGGAGGGGAGTGGGGTCTAGTGGTTAGAGCAGGGGGGCTGGGAGCCCGGACTCCTGGGTTCTCAGACTCTCCCTGGCTCTGGGAGGGGAGTGGGGTCTAGTGGTTAGAGCGAAGGGGGGGGTGGGCAGGACCGGTGGGGTGTGCTGGGGAGCTGGGCTGGCAGCCCGGACTCCTGGGTTCCATCCCTTGCCTTGCGTTCTCTCCCCAGACGACCCCCATGGTTTCCACCCGCCCAAGGGGGGCCCCTCGTCCCCGCGCAGCCGGGATCACCTCCGCGCCGTGACCAGCAGCCCCGACCGCCGGCCTGGCTGGCGAGGGCCCCCCCCGGACCTGGGCGGGGGGGCCGCCAGCCGCCGCAGCTCGCTAGCCAGCCCTACCAGGTGGGTACAGGCCACCCCCAACCTGCCCCTCACACCCCATGCACTGGGACTGGCCGGTCTCCCCTGCCGCCTCCCCCTCCCCCCATTTACACCCCCCTCCCCGGCCAGCAGGTCACCCCCTGCCCCCCATCCAGCCGGGCCCAGCTGGTCTCAGGTTTCGTTTGCTCCCCCTCAGCCCGAACCGGACCCTGCCCCGGAGCGTGTCCAGCGTCGAGGGCCGGAGCGTCCCGGCGACCCCGGTTCTGACCCGGCACATCTGCAGCGGGAGCCAGAACTTCAGGTACCGGAGCAGAGCGCCCCCCTAGCGCCCCCCCACCCCTCAGGCTGCCCAGGGATAGCGACCCCCTAGCGCCCCCCCACCCCTCAGGCTGCCCAGGGAGAGCGCCCCCCTAGCGCCCCCCCACCCCTCAGGCTGCCCAGGGAGAGCGCCCCCCTAGTGACCCCCACCCCCCGGGCTGCCCAGGGAGAGCGCCCCCCTAGCGGCCCCCCCCACCCCCGGGCTGCCCAGGGAGAGCGCCCCCCTAGCGGCCCCCCCCACCCCCGGGCTGCCCAGGGAGAGCGCCCCCCTAGCGGCCCCCCCCACCCCCGGGCTGCCCAGGGAGAGCGCCCCCCTAGCGGCCCCCCCACCCCCGGGCTGCCCAGGGTGAGCGCCCCCCTAGTGACCCCCACCCCCCGGGCTGCCCAGGGAGAGCGCCCCCCTAGCGGCCCCCCCACCCCCCGGGCTGCCCAGGGAGAGCGCCCCCCTAGCGGCCCCCCCACCCCCCCGGGCTGCCCAGGGAGAGCGCCCCCCTAGCGGCCCCCCCACCCCCCCGGGCTGCCCAGGGAGAGCGCCCCCCTAGCGGCCCCCCCACCCCCCCGGGCTGCCCAGGGAGAGCGCCCCCCTAGCGGCCCCCCCACCCCCCCGGGCTGCCCAGGGAGAGCGCCCCCCTAGCGGCCCCCCCACCCCCCCGGGCTGCCCAGGGAGAGCGCCCCCCTAGCGGCCCCCCCACCCCCCGGGCTGCCCAGGGAGAGCGCCCCCCTAGCGGCCCCCCCACCCCCCGGGCTGCCCAGGGAGAGCGCCCCCCTAGCGCCCCCGCACCCCTCAGGCTGCCCAGGGAGAGCGACCCCCCCGGGCTGCCCAGGGAGAGCGCCCCCCTAGCGACCCCCCGGGCTGCCCAGGGAGAGCATGCCCCTAGTGACCCCCTCCCCCCAGGGAGAGTGCCCCCCTAGTGAGCACCCGGCTCAGGCTGCCCAGGGAGCGCGCCCCCCTAGTGACCCCCCGCCCCATTGTGCCCGGCCCTGCCTACCTGGGGAGAGCACACTCTGCCCAGCCCCCCACCTGACCCCTGCAGCACAGCGCCCCCCGGTGCGTCTCCTCTTCACCCCTCGGTCTCCCCTCCGAGGACCGAGCGCGGGGTCCCCTCCTGCTTAGCAGGGGTTGGCCAGGATCTGTCTAGGTGGGGGCGTGATGTTGGGTTTTGGGGCTGGGGGGTGAATTGGGGGGGGGGGGCTTCTGACGGGGGTGATGTTGGGGGCAGGGGTACTGAATGTGGGGTGCCTGCTATGCCCCACCCTTCACTAACCCTCCTTTTCTTTCTGCCCCCCTCCAGGCCGGATGCCCCCCCAGCCGCCCGCCAGTGGTCGGGGAGCCAGGACTCCCAGCTCGGCCCCCCCAGCCGGGACCCCAGCGCTGACCGGGCCCCCCCAGCCTTCGCCGCCCGCACCCGCCGCAGCAACAGCTCGGAGGCCCTGATCGAGCGGGGGGCCCCCCCAGAAGACCCCCCCTTCCGCGGCCCCCCCCGGCCCCCCTACGCCGAGATCCTACTGGACTATTACCTGGAGCGCCAGTGCTGGCCGGCGGGGGACCACCTCTCGCGCCGCGACGCCCCCCCACCTCCCGGCTGGGGATACGCCGAGAGCCCCCTGCCGCGCCGGGCGGGGCGCGCCAAGTCCTGCGGGCCCCCTCCCCAGAGCCAGCCGCCGCCCCCGGCCCCCCAGCGCCCGCCCCGGGCCGTCCACAAAGCCTTGGCCCTGGAGGGCCTCCGGAACTGGTACCTGCGTAACGCCGGGGGAGCGGGGGGCGCCCCGCCCCCACCCCGGGACAGGAGAGGGGGCCCCCCCCGTGGCTGGCCTGAACCCCACCCCCGGCCGGAGACGGGGGGCTACCTGCCCCATTCGCTGAGCTATGCCGGGCAGCCACTGCAGGGCAGGTATGGGCGTCGGGGGGGCTGGCAGCCCTGAGTTACGGTTAAGGGCCTAGGGGACTGACACCCCCCCCCGGAATCAGGCCCCCCATTGCTCCCCCCACAGCAGGGAGGGTTGTTTGGGGGGCAGGGGAGGCTCATGCCTCTCTTGCTATGGCGTTGGCCTTTCCTCGGCTGCCCCTCCGGCAGTGTTGGGGGAAAGGAGCCAGGCGTCCGGGAGTGGGGTGTGTGTCTAGGGGGGATTTAAGGTGAAGGGACCCAGGCGTCCGGCTCTGCTGCGGGGTTGGGGGGGGAGGCAGGAAGGACCCAGGCATCCAGCTCTGCCCCCTGAAGTTGTGAGGAGGGGGAAGCAAGAAGGGACCCAGGTGTCTGGGGAAGGGAGCAAGGGACCCAGGCGTCCGGGGAAGGGTGACTCTCTCTGCTATGACTTAATCCTCCCCCCTTCCTCTGGCTAATCTCTCTTCTCTCTCTCTCTCTCTTCCTCCCCACATCTGTCTCTCCCCCCCTGCACATCTGTCTCCCCCCCCCCCCCCCGCTGCATCTGTCTGTCTCTGCCTCTGTCCGGCAGACCCTTCACAGACCTCCTCTACCCAGACGGGCCTGGCGCCCCCTCCCCCGGCCTGGGCCCCCCCCTGGACGTGGAGAGACACCCCCCAGGGACACTGGTCTGACCTGCGGGGGCAGGGACAGCCAGGGGTTAACCTCACATGCGGAGGGGGGGGGCACACTCCCCTGCTGGACGGGGGTGTGTGTGGCGTCAGGAGGATTGTGGTGGGGGGAGATGCACACGCCTCCCCCCACTAGGGTGGTGTGGGGTACGGATTCCCCTCCCCATGGGCTGAGACACCCCTGCCCCCAGCAACCTCAGCTCCCCCCGCCCACATCCAGATAGGGGGGGCAGGTCCTATCTGGGGAATCAGCCACTTACTGAACCCCCATTACCACTGCCCCCCCCAAAAAAACCCTCCCCCTTCTAAAAGTCTGGCCAGACACCCCCCCCCCCCGCCCAACACCTATCAGCTCCCTGACACACACCCCCCCCCCGCTCCTCCTATTCCCTCTCCTGTGCTTGGCTATGCCCCCCCCCCCCGCACCACATCCCCCTCCCCAAACCTAGACACATGCTCCCCCCATCCAGTGAGCCCCGCCCCCCCCTTCCCATCTGGCTCATTTAGGAAACGAACTCAAACTCTCGACATTCCGGCGTCCGGTGGGTTTCCCTTTCAAAGCTGCACACGGAACAAGAAAGTCACTTTTTTTTCTGGATTTTATTTTGGGGGAACAGGCAGAGGGGGGCCTCTACCTCCCAGGTCCCATCCCCCGCCCACCTCCCACGAGCCACATGTATCTGGGCCGTTCCCAGTGCATGGATTGTAACGGGAATTTCTTTGGCGAATGTCAAACTGGTCACTGTGCAGAACGGGGTTTGTATAATACAGAGCGCAAAGGTGAAGCTGCGGCGTGGTGGCTCGGTGGGCGGGATGGGGGGCGCCGGCGGGAGGGGAGCCTGGGCTATCGGGGGGGAGGGCATTTCTGACCCTTATGGTTGGGGAGAAATGCCCCAAAATGTGACGCCTGCCTGGGTCTGTGGCGAGCCCGAGCTGATCGCTTGCGGAGGTGTGAACCGATCCCTGCCTGGGTCTGTGGCGAGCCCGAGCCAATCGCTTGCAGAGGTGTGAACCAATCCCTGCCTGGGTCTGTGGCGAGCCCGAGCTGATCACTTGCAGAGGTGTGAACCAATCCCTGCCTGGGTCTGTGGCGAGCCCGAGCTGATCGCTTGCAAAGGTGTGAACTGCCCTTGGGGGACCGATCCCTGCCTGACTCTGCAGAGAGCCTGAGCCGACTGCTCACAGAGGTATGAACTGTTCTTAGGCCAGGTCTGCACTACAGACCTAAATCAGTATAACAATGTCGCTCGGGGGTGTAAAAAATCTGCCCCCCCCCCCCCCCAGTAACATAGTTACCCCGACCTAACCCCCCGTGTAGGCAGTGCTAGGTTGGCGGGAGAATTTCTCCTGTCACCATAGCTATCGCCTCTGCCTCTCGGGAAGGTGGATTAACTATGGAAGAGCACGCTCGGCTTAGAGAGTCTTCGCTGAAGTGCTACAGCTGTGCCGCGGCAGCGTTTGAAGTGTAAACACGCCCTTAGTGGAACTGATGCTGCCTGAGTCGGCAAAAAGCCTGAACTGGTCGCCTGCAGAGGTGTGAACCATTCTGCGTGACTGATGTGGCAAGGGCATGAGCCACTCTCTGCCTCCAAATGGGGCATTAAATGCCCCCCTCCCAGCAGGGCATACAGCATGCATCAGGAGCAGGCCTGGCCCCTCCCTCCCCAAACCAGTAAATTACCAGGGGATCCCACTTCTGCCACCAACGCCTCTGGCAGTGCCCTTCTGTGGATTTTTTTGTTTTCTGGTTTTCATTTCATTTTAGAGGGGGGACCGTCCCAATTTTTCAGAAGAGACCAGTCTGACCTTATGTATAACACAACAGCCTGTCTCCTCGTCCCCTGGCTCTATACTGAACTCTGCTAAAAACCTCTGGGGGAAATCATGAGGCAAGGGGTTCCACAGATTAACTTAAAAAGCGTGCTTCCTTGGGTCAGTTACATCTCACATCAGAAGGGACCAGCGTGATCCTCCGGTCTGACCCCCTGTCTCACACAGGCCAGAGACCTGTCCTCCAGTAATTCCTAGAGCAGAACTTTGAATTCGGTTGGATTTCCTTCTAGTGGCTTTGGGAGACCCTACATCCACCAAGTAAAAAAATGCCCCCAGCTATGGGGTAAAAGAAAACGTGGATTCTTCACAGCTTTTCCCCGCCCCTCAAAAACCACAAGCGGGGCAGAGGAATGAAAACCAGTGGGAATAAAAAAATAAATAAAGGAAAATTCACAGGGGGGAAAAAAGCAGGGTCTTGATAAAATTGTTTTTCCAGGTTTTGGGGGATTTCTCCAGGTTTTTCCCCTCCCACTAAACCCCTGTGGGTGTAGGGCCTGTGGGGGGAGGAACTACAGGGGAAAAAACTCCAGGGTCTTTTAAAAAGTGTTTTGTCAGGATTTTGGGTTTTTTCTCCAGGGGGGAGACATGGAAAACTTGGTTAAAATTCCCCTGAATTCCCAGGGAACTGGGGATTTTTTTTCCACATATGTTAAGGCCCTATGCCCCATTCCCTGCCCCCTTGAGCCAGCCAGACGCCACACCCTGGGGCCAGATCAGAGCCAGCGTCCCCCCCCCCCCAGAGGGGGAAGGTCCTGTGCCCCATTTCCCGCCCCCTCGCAGCTATGCGAGCGTTTATAGCAAGAAATGGCACAGACCTTTTATTAGAATAGTTGTTTCTGCTCCTCAGATAAATAGAAGGAGCTGTGGATAAATACTCAGTACCAGATGCAGCATCCCACTGAATCCTCAGTGCCCCCCTGGGGTCCCCCTTGAATACAGCCCCTCCCCCTGCCCCAACCCTCCCAGTGTTACAGATCCCTTCTTTCTTTCGTTGCTGTATAAACAGGGTATTTAGGTAGGGCCTACATAAACAGACCCAGGGGGTTGGTCCCTGGGTCAAATCATGTGGCAGGTGGTTCCACAGGTTAACCACCCCCCCCTTCTCTGCTAAATTCTCCATGCCCCTGGGTCAAAACATGTGGTCGTTAAAATGATTACCCAGCTCTCAGCCCCTCATGGGGCTCCCTCATGTGGTGGGGTACTGCCACAGGTTAACCACAGGCCATTCTACCCTCTGCCAAATCATGCGGAAGGTAGTTCTACAGGTTAACCACAGCTCCTGTTAAGCTCTCCAGGCCTCCGGGTCAAATCATGTGGTTGGTGGTTCCACTACAGCCCTTTCTCCCCTGCTAAAGTCTCCGGCCCTCTGGGTCGAATCATCTGGCAAGTAGTTCCACAGCTTCCCCACCCCCCGCTAAACTATCGGGTCCTCTATCAAATCATGTGGCAGGTAGTTCCACAGGTTAGCCATAGCTCATCCCCTCCCCTACTCCAACCTCAAGGCCCTGGCTCGGCTCAGAGGGACGCTGCATCTTCACGGTAGCACGCGCGTGCGGGCGTGTAGGAGAGTAGCGAAGCGCAGGCCCGAGGTCACGGTGAGGGGCTGGTGGGAAGGATGGTGGGCGGGGGGTGGGGTCCGTCTCGCTCCTTAAGAGCCAGCTTCTTGTTCCTGGCCCATTGCCTCCAGCAGCAGCCCCATGGGCGTCCTCTTCAGCCCGATGCTCTCGATCTTGTTCTCGATTTTATTCTTGAGGTTCCGGAGGCGAAAGGAGGCGTGGATGAAAATCACTGCAAGGGGGCGGGGAAGGAAGCGAGAAAGTGTGTGTGGGGGGGGCTGAAAGCATCCCCGCCGCTTGCTAAGAACTGCCCCGGCCCCCCGCACACCACCCAGGTCTTGCGACGTAGCCAGGCGGCAAGTCGCTGCCCCCTTCCGCCACTCGCAGGCGTGGGTGCTGCGGCTAGAATGCGTCTGCCATGCAGGGAGTGGTTGCAGGCGGGGCGCATGGAGCATGTCCCCGGAGCGCAGCCGCTGCAGCGGACGCACCCCGAGGACGCAGCCTCCCGTAGCACAAAGGCGGCAGGAACGGCGCTGCCGGCCGGCCGCAGTTAGAAATGCAACTGCCCCGCCAGGGTGGGGGCTGCGTGCATGGAGCGGGCAGCAAGCAAGCAGCAGCCGCGCAACCCCCTTGCCCTCCCCCCGGCCCGTAGGCAGCCTGTGACCCGCTGATCTGACCGCCCCGCCCCCCGCCAGCCCATGCACTGTGTCCCCCCCCACCTGCCCCACCTCCCCCAGTCAACTCACCCCCCATCAATCCCCCTGTCCCACTTCCCACCCCATGCCCCCACCTCCCTGATCTCTGCTACCCCATGCGTCCCCACCCCTGCAAACCTGGCCCCCTTCCTCGGGTCTCCCCTGCCCCACAGCATGCCCTAGGCCAGGGGTCTCAAACTCAAGTGACCACGAGGGCCACATGAGGACTAGTGCATTGGCCCAAGGGCTGCATCACTGACACACCCCCCCGTTGCTGCCCCCGGCCCCACCCCCTCCACAAGGCCCCGCCCCATTGCCCACCCCCATTCCAACCCCTTCCCCAAATCCCCGCCTCCTCCCCTGAGTGCCTGGCTCTCCGCTCCTCCCCCTGCCTCTTGGGAAGCGCTAAGCGCCGCCAAACAGCTGAGGGGAGCTTGGGGGGCCGCAGGAAATAACCCCGGGGGCCGCGTGTTTGAGACCCCTGCCCTAGGCCCTACTTCCCCTGACCCTGTAGATTCCCGCCCCGCCCCCGCCGCACTCACTGGAGATGGGCAGGGCGACTGTCAGCAGGAAGACCCCCGAGCCCCCCAGCAGGGACACCAGGCCGTAGGCGCTCCCCAGCACGGCCAGGAGGCTGGCGCCGGGGCAGCTGCGCCGGAAGCGCCGGATCGGGGCCTTGTTCTCGGCCCCCCAGACGAAGGCGACGAAGACGAGGGTCACGGCGGAGCCGGAGAGGAGGGTGTGCAGGGGCCGGAAGTACCTGCGGGGACAGGGCAGTGAGAACCCAGGCGTCCGGGCGCGCACATTCTGCATTGACCCCAGCCTCACGCCTTGCATAGATACGCCCCCCCCGGAGCATGCACAGCCCCCAACCGCTTGTATCGACACCCTGGGGAGCATGCACTGACCCCCCCGAACATTGCACGGGCCCCCCCACCCCTTGCACTGACCCCCCTGAACATTGCACGGGCCCCCCACCCCTTGCACTGACCCCCCTGAACATTGCACGGGCCCCCCACCCCTTGCACTGACCCCCCCGAGCATTGCACGGGCCCCCCACCCCTTGCACTGACCCCCCCGAACATTGCACGGGCCCCCCACTCCTTGCACTGACCCCCCCGAACATTGCACGGGCCCCCCACCCCTTGCACTGACCCCCCCCAACATTGCATGGGCCCCCCACCCCTTGCACTGACCCCCCCAACATTGCACAGCCCCCACCCCTTGCACTGACCCCCCCGAGCATTGCAAGGCCCCCACCCCTTGCACTGACCCCCCCGAGCATTGCAAGGCCCCCCCCTTGCACTGACTCCCCGAGCACTGCACGGCCCCCACCCCTTGCACTGACCCCCCCGAGCATTGCACGGGCCCCCCACCCCTTGCACTGACCCCCCCGAACATTGCACGGGCCCCCCACCCCTTGCACTGACCCCCCCCGAGCATTGCACGGCCCCCCACCCCTTGCACTGACCCCCCCGAGCATTGCACGGGCCCCCCACCCCTTGCACTGACCCCCCCGAACATTGCACGGGCCCCCCACCCCTTGCACTGACCCCCCCCAACATTGCATGGGCCCCCCACCCCTTGCACTGACCCCCCCAACATTGCACAGCCCCCACCCCTTGCACTGACCCCCCCGAGCATTGCACGCCCCCCCTTGCACTGACCCCCCCCGAGCATTGCACGGCCCCCCCTTGCACTGACCCCCCCAGGACCGCCCCCGCGCCCCCCCGGCCGGGCTCACCCCCCCAGCAGCAGCGCCAGCCCCAGCCCCAGCCCGTAGTTGCTCTGGTAGTAGAGCAGGTTGTTGAGGACCCGGTTCCTCCAGCGCTGCGGGTCGCGCGGGTCCGGGGCCGCCAGGCGCGCGGGGCCCAGCAGGAAATCGCCCAGCGCCCGCAGCGGGGGCGGCCGCACCTCGGACATCTTCAGCGCCCGGGCCGCCGGGGGGGGCCTACAGCCCCCGGCATGCACCGCGCCGCCGCGCCCGCCCGCCGGCCGGGGCCGCCCGCCGCGGGGCCGCCTGGGAAATGGAGTCCTGGAGGCCGCCGCTGGCCAGAGCGGAGCAAAGCCGGACGGGGCTGGGAGCCAGGACTCCTGGGTTCTCTCCCCGGCTCTGGGAGGGGAGTGGGGGCTGGTGGTTAGAACGGGGTGGGGGGAGCCAGGACGCCTGGGTTCTCTCCCCAGCTCTGGGAGGGGAGTGGGGGCTAGTGGTTAGAGCAGGGGGGGCTGGGAGCAGGACTCCTGGGTTCTCTCCCTGGCTCTGGGCGGGAAGTGGGGGCTAGTGGTTAGAACGGGGTGGGGGGAGCCAGGACGCCTGGGTTCTCTCCCCAGCTCTGGGAGGGGAGTGGGATCTAGTGGTTAGAACAGGGGGGCTGGGAGCCAGGACTCCTGGGTTCTCGCCCTGGCTCCCGGTACTATCTCAAAGAGGATTCTCCCCTCCGCCGGGACACCTTGGTCTCACCTAATTGTTCTGTAACCTGCTACCGCTGCCCCCGCCCGCCCCCAGAAGTGGCTGCATCTGTTGCTGCTGCCCGATACGTGTGTGGGTCCCTGCTGCCCCCTGCTGGTGGGAAGCCCTGCTCTGGGTGTAGGAGTGTGTCCTGGGGGGGGCCTGCTCTGGGTGTAGGAGTGTGTCCTGGGGGGGGCCCTGCTCTGGGTGTAGGAGTGTGTCCTGGGGGGGGGCCTGCTCTGGGTGTAGGAGTGTGTCCTGGGGGGGCCCTGCTCTGGGTGTAGGAGTGTGTCCTGGGGGGGGGCCCTGCTCTGGGTGTAGGAGTGTGTCCTGGGGGGGGGGCCTGCTCTGGGTGTAGGAGTGTGTCCTGGGGGAGCCCTGCTCTGGGTGTAGGAGTGTGTCCTGGGGGGGCCCTGCTCTGGGTGTAGGAGTGTGTCCTGGGGGGGCCCTGCTCTGGGTGTGGATTTGTCTGGGGCTGCTCTAGGTAGGGGGGTGTCCCCTGGGTGGGGCCCTGCTCTGGTTGTGGGGGTGTTGACTAAGCAGGCGGTTGTGCAGGCTGTGACGAAGCAGGAATGGTCTTAACGTTGTCTCTGGATACTGGGTGGGTGCCTCAGTTTCCCCAGTGCCTTTCTTAAGTGTCTAGGTGGGGGGATCAGGGGTGGGATTGTTGCAGAGCCCGAGAGGGCCAGTGTGATGCTGTGGGCACAGAGAATGGCAGCACCCTGTCTCCTGGCCTGCCCCCCCCCGCCCCCCGCAAAGGTGCCGGCTGAAGGGGTTGGAGAGCAAAGGGATCCGGTGGCTCCTGGCCTGGGAAGAGACAAAGGCTGAGGAGGGGCTGGAGAGTTTCAGTTTGGAGCTGGCTGGGGAAATGGAGGGGGCCCAGATGGGGCTCTGGGCTCCCTGCCCCCCAAGATGGACCTGACAGAGGGGTCCTGGTCTCTGTACCCACAAGCTCTCGTTTAGACCCTGTTCCTGCCGGCTATTAAAGCTCCTGTTTTCCCGGCTGGCTGAGAGTCACGTCTGACTGCGGAGTCGGGGGGCAGGGCCGCTCAGCTCGGAGAGAGGAGACTCCCCCAGAGTCCTGCCTGGCCTCATGGGGAGCAGCCCCGGAGCGTCGCCCGGGGACCCCGTGACACGAGGGAACGAGGCAGGCCCGGCGGAGGAGGAGTACGGGAGCGAGAGAAGGAGGTCCTTCAGTTCACCCCCCCCACCCCACGGTGGGCTCACACTCTCCTTGGGGGGAGCCCCTTGGCTTCTGTGCCCCCTGGGATCAACTGTCCGTGCCCCCCCCATCACGCCATGAGCCCCCCGTGCTAAGGACCCCCCACTGGAGGGAGCCACCCCGCCACGTTGCCCCACTGAACCCCCCACAAAACCCCTCCCCACGGAGCCCCCCCCCAGAGCCCCACTGAACCCCCCACAGGGCCCCCCACGTTGCCCCACTGAACCCCCCCAAAGCCCCACTGAACCCCCCCCACGGAGCCCCACTGAACCCCCCACAGGGCCCCCCACGTTGCCCCACTGAACCCCCCACAAAGCCCCACTGAACCCCCCACAGGGTCCCCCACGGAGCCCCACTGAACCCCCCACAGGGCCCCGAGCTCCCCACAGCCCCTCTCTGTGTCCCCACACCCAGCATCAGGGCTCTGGAGCAGCAGGGAGGTGGTCTCCTGGCAACAGCCAATGGGAGGCGAGGATGCAGCTGGATCGCGGGGAAGGTGGGTGGGGGACGGGGGTGGGGGGGAAGGCGGCTGCTGGGCCCTCACTGAGCCGCAATTGGTGGAGCCTGTCTCCCTTCCCCCCACAGTCCTGACACCCCCCCCCGGCTGAGAAAGGGGGGGCTGGCCAGAGGGGACCCCAATACCTGACCCACCCAAGGCTCAGAAGGGGAGGCTGGCTGGACGGAGGGGACCCCAATACATAACCCTCCAGACTGAGAAAGGGGGGGGCTGGCTGGAGAGACCCCAATACCTGACTCCCCCTCACACACCCTTCCAGGCCCGCTTCGGGGCTGATGGCAGACAGTCCCCCCCCCCTCCGTCTTTGGCCTCGGCCCCGAATCTGGGAATGAAACGTTTGGGTTTCTGTCCTCCAGGGCTCTGTCCAGAGCGACGCGCCCCCCTACTGAGCCCCCCGACCCCCAGCACGGTGCCCCCCACAGCCCCTATTGCCAGGGGTGGGTGAGCACCCCCTGCCCAGCCCCCCAACGCCCCCCAGTGCCCGGCCCTGACTGCCAGGGGCGAGCGCCCCCTGCCCAGCCCCCCAACCCGCTCCCCACAGCACGGCGCCCCCTAGCCGGGGGCAGGGGCACACACACGGAGAACACCACTCGGCCTTTACATCAAAATACCTGACGAGGCTTTATTTCATTAGTTAATTAATCAACACCAGACGGACAGACAAGGGGAGGGACGCAGATACTGAATGGACTGATAGAAGCGGGGGGAACCAGGGGGGAGGGGGGGCAGAGCTAGGGTAGTGGGGGAATGGGGGGGGGGTTCAGAGCTGGGGGGAGCAGAACCCTGGGGATAATAAGGGGCTCGGCGCTGGGATACTGGGGGGCAGAGCCGGGGGGGGGGGAAATAGGGGTCTTTAAGGCATGTTGGAGCGAGACGTGACCCCAATGGGGGGGCAGTTGGCTTGTGGGGGAGAGATGTGGAGCCCAGGGATAAGCCGGCCTGTGGAGGGAGGGGTCATTGGGGGGCAGAGATTGGGGGGGGCTAGGAGCAAGGCAGCCCCTCCCCCGAAACCATAGGCTGGCTACATTCAGAGACGGGCGGGGCAGGGGGGTACGTAAGCCCCCTCCCCCGCCACAATAGTGCTCACTGGGCCCTGGGGGAGGGTCCCCGTTACTCAGGCAGGTACCTCAGCAGGGGCTCCCCCCCATACGCCCCCCTACGCCCCCCAACAGCCTCCTCCTCTTCCTCCGTCCTCTTGGCCCGCTGCAGCTGGGGTGCCCCCGCCTCGGGGCCCTCCGTGTCGCCCCCCAGCCGCTTCACGCGCAGCAAGGTGGGGGGTTCTTCCTCCAGCCCCCGGCGCAGGCGTCTGGGGTGGCGGGGGGGGTCGCGGCTCGCCACCGCCGGCGAGGATCCGGCCCACCAGGTACCTGCGAGCCAGAGGAAAAACGGAGCTAGAACCCAGGCGTCGGGGCTCCCAGTCCCCCCACTATAACCACCAGCCCCCACTCCCCTCCCAGAGCCGGGGAGAGAACCCAGGAGTCCTGGCTCCCAGCCCCCCCTGCTCTAACCCACCAGCCCCCACTCCCCTCCCAGAGCCGGGGAGAGAACCCAGGAGTCCTGGCTCCCAGCCCCCCTGCTCTAACCACCAGCCCCCACTCCCCTCCCAGAGCCGGGGAGAGAACCCAGGAGTCCTGGCTCCCAGCCCCCCTGCTCTAACCACCAGCCCCCACTCCCCTCCCAGAGCCGGGGAGAGAACCCAGGAGTCCTGGCTCCCAGCCCCCCTGCTCTAACCACCAGCCCCCACTCCCCTCCCAGAGCCAGGGAGAGAACCCAGGAGTCCTGGCTCCCAGCCCCCCTGCTCTAACCCACTAGACCACACGCCCCTCCCAGAGCCAGGGAAAGAACCCAGGAGTCCTGAGTCCCGGACTCCTACTGGGGCACTTGGCCTTTTCCCTCTAGGGGGCGCTGGCTCCCATCCAGCCCCGGGCGGGTGGGGGGGTATGGGACCTGGCTGGCTCAGGGGGGCGGGGAATGGGGCCCGGGGCCCGGCCCTTCTCCAGGCACCTCAGCATCTCCGCGTCCATCTCCCCAGCTCCTCATCCCCCGGCTCGTCCTGGCGGCTCTCGTAGGCCCCGTCCGTCCGGTAGCGGCTCAGCGGGGGCGGGGCGGGGCCCGGGTCCTGGGGGGGCGCCCGCCCCGGTCTCATCGTAATCGGGGTACGGGCCCCCCCTGGCCTGGTCCCACAGCTGCAGGAGGGAGGCCAGGGGACCGATTCCTGGAGGAGGCGCTGGAGTGCCAGGCCGGCCTGGGCCCCGTCCTGTCTCCAGCGGCCACCGGGGGGCGCCTCCTGGAGCCACTGGGCGCCCCCCGGCTCGTCCTCCCGCCACCGGCCCGCGGGGGGCGCCCCCAGCCTCTCCAGCGCCTGGGCCAGCAGCTCGTCCTGGGCCAGCTGCCCCAACCGGGGGTAGTAGATCTCGTTGGCCAGCCCCATCTCCCCCTCGTAGGGAGCCCCCCGCAGGTCCCGGCGGAAACGCCGGGGGCCCCCGGTCGCGTCGTGGGGCAGCGCCCCCGGGGGCCGGCAGGAAGAGCCTGTGGGGGAAACACAGAAAGAGGCGGGGAGGTGAATGGACGGTGCCAACATACCCAGCCCATGTTCAGCGAACCCAGGAGTCCTGGCTCCCAGCCCCCTCCCCCCGCTCTAACCCCCAGACCCCACTCCCCTCCCAGGGCTGGGGAGAGAACCCAGGAGTCCTGAGTCCCCCCCCTTCCCCCCCACTCTAACCACCAGACCCCACTCCCCTCCCAGGGCTGGGGAGAGAACCCAGGAGTCCTGGCTCCCAGCCCCCTCCCCCCGCTCTAACCACTGGACCCACTCCCTCCCAGGGCTGGGGAGAGAACCCAGGAGTCCTGGCTCCCAGCCCCCCCCTGCTCTAACCACTAGACCCCACTCCCCTCCCAGAGCTGGGGAGAGAACCCAGGAGTCCTGGCTCCCAGCCCCCTCCCCCCGCTCTAACCACTGGACCCCCACTCCCCTCCCAGGGCTGGGGAGAGAACCCAGGAGTCCTGGCTCCCAGCCCCCCCCTGCTCTAACCCCCAGACCTCACTCCCCTCCCAGAGCCGGGGCGAGAACCCAGGAGTCCTGGCTCCCAGCCCCCTGCTCTAACCAGCCAGACCCCACTCCCCTCCCAGAGCCGGGGCGAGAACCCAGGAGTCCTGGCTCCCAGCCCCCTCCTGCTCTAACCAGCCCCCACTCCCCTCCCAGAGCCGGGAGTCCTGCTTCTTTCAACACAGGACAACTCCTCACCTTTTCCAGCTAATGTGTGTGTGTGTGTGGGGGGGGGGGGGGTCAGCAAATAGGGGGCCAGGCCCGGGAGATGGTGGGGGAGTGGGGGAGGGGCATCTCTGCAGTGACCACCCCCTTGTGTGTGTGGCAGCCGGGATCCGCAGGCTGAGTCACCAGGAGTGCTGGGGGAGGGGGCGAGGGGGGGCTTGGCTGGCAGCTGGCTCTGGAGGAGATGGGGGGGGATAGCGGGGGGGGGGCGCTGCCAGCCCCGGCCCCCAGGCATCACGGGCTGCCTGTTGTCTGTGGCTGGCGGGGCCCCTTCTCGTTCTTTCTCTCTCCCCCCCCCCTTTATGGCTCCTGGCTCCCCGCCAGCTACGGAAATGTGGCTGCTTCTGGGGCGGAGTGCGACAGTGACACAGAACCCCCCATCCCTCGCCATCCCCCAGACCCCCAAACACTCCCCATCCCCCAGACACCCCATCCCCCATCCCTCTCCATCCTCCAGACCCCCCTCCTCCTCAAACACCCCATCCCCCAGACATCCCATCCCCATCCCTCTCCATCCTCCAGACCCCCCTCCTCCTCAAACACCCCATCCCCCAGACCCCCAAACATCCCATCCCCCATCCCTCGCCATCCCCCAGACCCCCCTCCTCCTCAAACACCCCATCCCCCAGACATCCCATCCCCCATCCCTCGCCATCCCCCAGACCCCCAACACTCCCCAGATATCCCATCCCTCTCCATCCCCCAGACATCCCATCCCCCTCAAACACCCCCATCCCCCAGACCCCCAAACACTCCCCAGATACCCCATCCCTCTCCATCCCCCAGACATCCCATCCCCCTCAAACACCCCATCCCCCAGACCCCCAAACACTCCCCAGATACCCCATCCCTCTCCATCCCCCAGACATCCCATCCCCCTCAAACACCCCATCCCCCTAGACCCCAAACACCCCATCCCCCATCCCTCACCATCCCCCAGACCCCCAAACACTCCCCAGATATCCCATCCCTCGCCATCCCCCAGACCCCCCTCCTCCTCAAACACCCCCACCCCCCAGGCCCCAAACACTCCCCATCCCCCTCAAACACCCCATCCCCCTAGACCGCCACCCCCCAAACACCACCCATCCCCTGAGACCCCCCATGCCCCAAACACCCCCATCCCCTTAAAGCACCCGTATCCCTTCACCCTCAAACACACATCCCTATAGACCGCCACCCCCGAAACACCCCCATCCCCTTTATACACCCCCCCACCTCGATCCCCCCAGCGGCCCCCCGCCACCTCGATCCGCCGCAACGCTACCGTCTCGACTGAGGGGGGAAACTCCTGCGCTGGGGGGGGGGGCGGGGTCAGTGGGGGGGGGCAGCCCCAGAGATGGGACCATCAGCCGCGCCCCCCCCCCCCGCCCGAGACTCCCCAGGCTCCGGGTACATCCCCGCCCCCGCGGGAGGCCATCATAAGGACTGGGGGGGGAAGGGGCGTGGGGTTCGCGTGGCGGGATACAGAGAGGGAGACGAGGGGTGCCGGGGAGGCGATGAAGAAGATGAGGGCGCAGGGGGAAGATAGAGATGGGGCGCAGGGCAGGGGGGAGGTGGGGCACGGGGGAGAGATGGGACGACGGGGTGCGGGGGGGGGACGATGAGGACAGAAGGGGCGCGGGGGGGGCGCCGGGGCAAGGTGGGGAGAGATGGGGTAATGGGGGGCGATGGGGAGAGATGGGGTGCCGGGGGGGGGCAATGGGGAGAGATGGGCGCCAAGGGGGTACGCAGGGGGAAGGTGGGGCGAGATGGGGTGATGGGGGGGCGATGGGGAGAGATGGGTGCCGGGGGGCGATGGGGCAAGGTGGGGAGAGATGGGGTGCCGGGGGGTCTATGGGAGAGATGGGCGCCAGGGGAAGGTGGGGGCGACATGGGGTGCGGGGGGGGGACGATGGGGAGAGATGGGCGCCAGGGGGGTGCGCAGGGGGAAGGTGGGGCGAGATGGGGTGCCGGGGGGGCGATGGGGCAAGGTGGGGAGAGATGGGGTGCGGTGGGGGGGGTCGATGGGTGCCGGGGAGTCGATGGGCAGAGATAGGTGCCGGGCGGGGTGTCGAGGGGGGGTGGGGCCCAGGGGGGTGCGCAGGGGGAAGGTGGGTCGAAATGGGGTGCCGGGGGGAAGATGGGTGTCGGGGGGGGTCGATGGGGAGAGATGGGCGCCAGGGGGTTCGCAGGGGGACGGTGGGGCGAAATGGGGTGCCGGGGGGGTCGATGGGGTGCCGGGGGGGCGATGGGTGCCGGGGGTCCCCGGGAGGGCGATGGGGAGTAATGGGGCGCAGGGGGGCGATGGGGTGCCGGGGGGGTCGATGGGTGCCGGGGGGGTCGATGGGTGCCCGGGGGTCCCCGGGGGGGCGATGGGGAGTAATGGGGCGCAGGGGGGCGATGAGGCCGCAGGGCTCGGGGTTCCCCGGTCCCCCCCCTACCTTCCCGGCGGCGGGGCCCAGCGCCCAGAGCAGAGCCGCCAGCATCAGGCTCGGAGCCATCGCGCAGGGACCGGACGGGACCGAACCGCGGGGAGGGGGAGCCACGGACCGGCGCAGGCAGCAGCCGCTGCAGGGAAACCAGCCCCGCCCCGAGCCCCGCCCCCCCGATCCTCCCCCCACCCCGGGATCCTCCCCCCTGCATCCAGCCCCCCCCCCATCCACCGGGATCCCCCCCCCCTGCATCCAGCCCCCCCCGGGATCCTCCCCCCTGCATCCAGCCCCCCCCCCCCGGATCCTCCCCCCCTGCACCCAGCCCCCCCCCCGGGATCCTCCCCCCCTGCATCCAGCCCCCCCGGGATCCTCCCCCCTGCATCCAGCACCCCCCCACCCCCGGGATCCT